>JAQSVH010221556.1:2186-13768 GCA_029448705.1 Adansonia digitata
GTTTGATTTCTTGCACAACCTTTTTATAACCCTACATTCCATGCTGCATCATGTTTATCTTTTAATTGATAATGCTTAATAAATGGATAAAACTGATAAAAGAATTTCCTAGCATTACTTTAAAAGATAGAACTTTGCAGGAATATTGTTTCATGTTTAAATACCGAGAATGAACTCTTGGGGGGCTATAGTCGGTTTGTCCTGAGACCTTACATCTGAAAAATATGCTCAAAATCTCTTCCCAGAATTGGTCGTGAACCTCCTGTACCTTAAAAGAAGGGGTACCCTTAACATTTACAGCCTCAAAAAATCTAAAAAAAGATTGACAAACCTTGGGCAAAAGGCCAGTTCACTAGAGTCAAAGAAAGCCCAAAACCAGCCATTAGATTAGGCCTTTAAATTCATTATCTTTGCATCAATTAGGTAGGCATTTGCATCTCCATGCATTATGTAGCATTGAACATCTTATAGGTATCAACCCCTGTACGTAGAAGTCAAATTTATAGGGAACCTAAGGTACCATTTTCTGATTTTGAAAAACCCCAAAAGGCCTCAAGTACATTTGACCTTATGTGCTCATCGAAAATTACTCAAGAAGGATAGCTGAACTTATTTCCTTCTAGTTCTCAAAGAGCAGGACACTTATCAAAGCCCATATAAGCTAGTGGCAACTACCTACCTCGATTTTCAAAGAGTAGGACGCTTACCAAAGCCTACATAAGTTGGTGGCAAATACCTACCTCAGTCCTCAAAGAGTAGGATGCTTATCAAAGCCCACACAAGCTGATGGCACCACACTACCTACCTCAGTCCTCAAAGAGCAAGACGCTTATTAAGGCTTACACAAGCTAATGGCACAACATAACCTACCTCAGTTCTTAAATAGAAGGCTGTTTTCTTACCTTAAAGCCAACATAATCTGGTGGCACCTATTTACCTTAGTTCACAAAGAGCTAGATGTCTTTTTTCACTTACCTTAAAAGCCCATATAAGTTGGTGGCATTTGTCTACCTCAGTCCATGAAAAGCTAGATGTCCTTTTTTACCTACTTCAAAGCCCACACAAGCTAATTGCACCAGTTTGAAAAAGAAAAATAAAAAAACAACCCAGTAGATAGGTCAAATACTATAAAACTCATCCAAATCTTCTTTTATGTAAGTTTTTTAACCTATTTTGACATGATACTAAATAACTCTCCATTTCTCAGTAAGCACACAAACCCATTATCATATATGAACAAAATAGTGTCTATTCATCTTTACCCTATTCCTAATACTTAGCAATGGCCAAAGATGGGTAGCTGCAGACACCTCATTTTGTTCAAGCCAGTTTCTAGCATCCTAAGAGTTAGGTAAAAGATTAGAAAATAGAAATAAAAGCTAGGGGATGACTACCAAGTTCCATGTCGCCAAGCACTATTAGGCCACACGACACTAGGTGAAAATTTTTTTTTAGGAAGGTTTAAAATGCCTATGAACTGCATTAAAGAAAATGTAAAACAAAGTATCAAAGGCCACTTTTAATGGTGTCACCAAGGTTATTCAATGAATACACAAATCAATTTCCCATTATTTATGACCAAGTTAAGGTAAATCAAAAAGCCACAGGTACGTACAAGATACATTAGGGTGCAAGTATTGATACGAGGCCTTTACGGTGTGAAAAACTTAAATTTTCACATGTAGTATCGATGCAAGAAGGTTTGGTGTTGATGCCCAAGGTAAGGTGTCGATACCTAGTATATTTGTATCGATATAGACCTTAGCAGTAGCTAAAGTTATGATTTTTGGCAAAATGTATCGATACACAAGCATGAGTATTGATACAAATCCATAAAGTATCGATACTGATCTCTAAGTCTTGAGACTAGAAACATTTTTTGCTCTTAGTATAGATAAACAACTCATTGTATCAATACTCAGGAGTAAAAAGTACTTTTTGTATTGATACACCAAGGCATTTTTGCCTTGTTCGAGCCATTTTTTAGCCTTTGAAAACGTGATTTAAACATGTTTTTGCACCAAGAAACTATAATAAAACATTGCAAACCTCAACTGTGGGTTCATTAATAGATTCTAACAAATTTTTGGAGTCCAAACAATTAATGACAAAGGTCACTTTCATAAGATATTTGGGTGTAAGAGGGTATGGGAAGCATGTCTCTAGTTGTAGGCTGTCATAGCCTTTTTGCCTCATTGCTCAACATGGTAAAACCAATAAGAAGAGAGTCAATTGAGCATGGAAACTGGAGATGTCCCTTGGCGTAGAAAGGGAAAAATCAAAAATGCCCTTTGCATTGTCTTCTAAAAGAAAGGGCTGACCATTGAATGAAAAAAAAACTACCAATCATTATCAAAAAAAAAAACTCTAAGCTATCAAAAAAGCTCTCCAGCAATCCTAGAAAACTCTTCATCCATCCCTACAAATCTTTTATCAACTCTAGCTCCAATAACTAACCAAAATAATGTTCCATTGCCTTCTACCCCTAACTAACCTCCATTCCTGTAGCTCCCTAAAACCACCACTAGTACACCTTCAAAAACTTAACCTTTCACACATTTTCATCCTCAAAACATCCAATCAGCAACCACATTACTAGAAAGCTCCTTTTTTCACCTTTGTTTTGCTAAATAATAGTAAAAAGAGGGAACACTTTTGTTTTGCTAAATAATAGCAAAAAGAGGGAAGGAACAGAGCTTAAAGTCACTATTTTAAAAAAAGAGGAAACTTCAAGCTTTTACTGTTATTTTTTTACCTTATTCCATATTTTTTTGTTTTGATCGTCCATTTAATTTTAGTGAGCCTTTCATGTTGCCATGACCCTCTTAATACTCCCATGCATCTTTATTGCCTTGGTTGTGGTAGTCTTAGGATTTTGATGACCTTCTTAACATATTGATGTTGTGGGATATATAAACTCACCATACATCATTTTTATCATTACACAGCCTCTATTCATGCATCTTTTGCCATGTTTCCTCCATATTCACATATCCATTGCATATTTAAGTGGTCACCTTGACATCTCTTAAGTATGTTTAAGCATTTTCTTATGTTGTAAGGAGTGTCATGAAATAAAGATCTTATCTTGACACCTCTAGCAGCCATCCCCTTATTCAAACATGTTCATATTGTCTTTATGCACCTTATTTGTCATCTTCTTACATTTAATCACACATTTTCATGTCAAAATGTCATCTTTACATGTTTGCATGTTTAATCCATGTTTATCTTTGTATATGCTGTATTTTGTTCATGATATCTCCATTAAAATGCTTGCTTATTTCTTATAAACTAATTTTAAAAAAAAAAGCATCCCTAAGTTAAGTTCATGTTACCTTCAATAAATGAAGAGTAGCATAGGCTTAATGTTTTCATCAAATTGATCTCCCAATCTTAGGGGCAAATCAACATTTCAGATCTGGATTCATGGTGAGATAAGTTCATTTTTTAAAGAAAAAAGAAAATCCTTTTTAGTATTAATCCTTGATCTTAAGCCTCATGTTTCTTTTGTGGCATGGTCAACAGGTTATTCCATCATCCCAAGCTACTCCAGGATTATGGAATGAACTTGTGAAGCCCGTGCCGTGGACCTTTGGATGTCCTAGACATGAGTTTATTTTAAAAAGAAAAAAAATCAAAATATTGAATAATCCCCCATGTTTTTGCTCTAGTAGCACTATAGTTCAAAATTGAAAAATCATTTTTGAACCACAAAATATTTCCTTTGATTTTTCTAATATTGTTTCTTTAAAGGACATCAAATTACCTTTCTAACAGTGACTTGTTTGCCCTCATATCATCTTAGACGAGGGAGTTATGATTTTTTGAACCATTGTTGTCTAAAACCCTTGGAATTGGCATGTAACATTCTGTTTGGGGCCATTATGGCCCACCACTGATTTTTTATGAAATTTTCAAATATTTTTCCCAAAAAGTTCACAAAATTCTCTTTCCAAAAAGGTATTATCTATGATCTAACAATCTTGGATAAGCTTAGAATGATTTTTCAAAATCCATTATGTCCTTTTAATCGTACATGCTGCCAATGCTGAGATGAACTTAACTTCAAAAATTAATTTCACCTAGAAAGTGATTTTCTAGAATTTTTGGAATATTTTTATATTAAACCTTGTAGAGTTACCTTTTAAACAATACCTCATTTACCCTCTGAAGTCTTCGGATGCACCCAAACAAAATCAGGAAATAGACATGACCTGATGGTGCCCTTAATTTTCAACCTAATTTTCGAATCCACTTTTTATCGAGACGTTTAGATGTCTCGAAAATGTGTCTGGTTGATTCCCCACAACACCAACCTTTTTTTCACTTGGATCAAGATTAAAATATGAGAAATAGGATTTCATATTACAATTTTTGGTAATGTAGATACTCCAACTCTATTATTCTAAAGGGGATACCCCAACCCTATTTTTAATTAAAAATTCAAATTTTCTCTTTATTCCTTAATGTATTCCTAACTTTAGGGATACTCACACCCTTTTTTTGGTTAAAAATTCAAATTTTAACTTTAATCTGAACTATTTTCATAACTTAATTTTAGGGGATACTCCAATCGCACCTCATCGAGGGGATACTCTAACCTCGCTTTTACCTCAAAAACTCGAATATTTCTCTTTTTCAGATGCCTCAAATTTTTTTGATAAAAATCATCTTTTGTTCTTTAAATTACCATATAATCCAGGCCGATCTCTAAAATTATCATCTCAGTTATACTTGAATAATTGAAGGTAATTATGAGATGCATTTTGATGCATTCATATTTAAACTTCATTTTCTAATGAAATTTATAAAATGATGTTTCGTGTTGGTATCTCTCTAGTATTTAATAAAAAATATCTAATTTTTAAAATCTAATCTGGACATCATTTTCACAAAAAATCTCTATGTTCTTTCACCTCCGAGGAGCATAGGTGATTTAATTTTTCCTTAATAAAAAACTTGGATTTACATTTTTCAAAACTTCATGCATTAAAGAGGATTATATCTAAATAGAGACCAAATGAAACCGATTTAACCGAGACTAAAGTGAGACATGGTTGTAGGTATCGATTTCGAGCGTCATGGGGAGGCTCACCCTTCCTTGCACGTAACCAACTTCTGAGCCCAACCAATGAATCTTTAGACTTTATAGACCCTAAAATCAATGTTTAGAGTTTCGTAACTTGTAATATTATTTTCAATAGGTGTCCGATCTTGCCTAGCATAAAATAATTGGTTACGGCTCCAAGTTTATAGCCACTTCATGGTGGCCTTCTGAAACTAGTTGGATGAGCAATTTGCCCAATGATCTCTTCCCTTTCCTCCACACTATTACGCATAATCCAAATCCCAATTATGGGATGACTCAAAGGCTCGACCACAACCAACTATCATTTTTTTGTAAGTCAAGCACGCCATGCCCTTCAAATCGTCCAAAGTTTTAAAGGCCGGGCATGTGGTAACACTAGTCATTTAAACCATTACTCTTGAGTTAGAGCTATATAAATCACGCACAAAGTCATATTTAAAGATAAGAATAAGAGGTTTTGTATTGCTTTAGCACTATTATGGCCATGTGATCATCTTGATTTCATGAATATTTACAAGAGTAAAACCTTTAAACTCTTGTTAAAAGTGACTATACTTCTATATTCATATAGGTGAAATTTTATGATAACATAATTATCAATCCATTAAGAGTTCAACTCATCCTCCTAAGCTATTTAAAATTAAATCTATTTTTTAGTGTCTAGTCATTAAAATAACTTATCAATAGGTCTGCTAAATTGTTACTGAACTTAACATAAGTGATCGTGACTATACCATCCTTTATTAACTACCTTACATACTCATGTCTCAAACTAATGTGTCTAGACTTCCCTTTATAAACCTTGCTATAGGTTGAGACATGGAAGATTCACCATCACAATGGTTGACATAGTTTGTGGCCACAACTTAATATCTAATAAAAGATTCTTTAGCCATTAAGATTTTTTCTTCTGCGACTGCTATGGCTATAAATTCAGCCTCTATTGTTGAAAAAGATATGCAAATTTGTTTTTTAGAAGCCTAACTAATAGCTGCACCTTCAATGGTAAAAATCTAACCTAAAGTTTATTTGTTTTCACTAAGACTTTGATCAACTTGCACCCGAATATCTTTCTGGTATAGTGGGATAATTACTAGAGAATAATCTTTAATTTATGGTTTTCTTTAAATAACCAAAAATTCTGAAGATATGTTTTCAATAGTCTATATTAGGTTTATTTGTAAACATTATCAATTTGCACATAGCAAATGCAATATCTGGTCTTGTAGAATATAGTGCATATATCAAGCTTTCAATAATTCAAGAATATTTAATCGGTGTATTCCTTTACCTTACTTTTTATTTTGGACAAATGCACACTCAAGTCCATTGGTGTTTAACAATACTATTGTCACCTGCAGAAAATTTGTCGAGTGTGAATGCCTTATTTTGTCCAGGCCCCTAATTAACTTGTTTTGATTTTAAAGCTTGATTAGAACATTATAGGCTCGAATTCTCTAAGATTAGTTGGTAATGATAGCAAGGTTTAATTAAGGTTTTGAACAATTTCTATAAGTTAATTTAATGAAATAAGGCATTTGACCTTATATTGTCTGATTTACGGGTAAGTGTCATATTTGGAAAACTGAGACCTCAGGTTCAAAAAATTCGAGCGTGACAAAACTTAACTACTATATATCTCTTGGGTGTATTAGAGTGATTATTGAGGTTTTTCGAATTAAAAAAGACTTATTTTTAAAGTCAAAATTAAAAGTCAACAAAAAGTAAAAAGTCAACTATAGGCATAGTCAATTGTAAAAATTCAACCTTACTGCCCAGAGTTAGATTTTGAAATTGGATGAGTTTTAGAGCTCAAATTTCAAAATTGATTACACCAAAATAAAATTGAATATGGATTTTAGGTCATGAAAGTGTAATCGAGATCGTGTCATGAAAAGACTTGGGAATTAAGGTGCTGAAAATTCCAAAAGGCTTAATTCGGGAGATCCAAAATAGAAGATTCTAAATTTTTGGAGGAAGGTCATTATGGGATTTTTTTGATATGGATAGGAACACCTAATTGTACTTTTACAAAAACATTTCATGATTAATTAGATGAAAAGAAAAATTGTATAAGATTAGCTAATAAATAATAGCTTAGCCAAATTACTCATGTATTAAATATGGAAATTATGCTCGTCTATTAAGTAAGGGTACAAAGTTCATTTCACTCTAATTTGTTAGGGAGGTTAGTAGTTAGTCACCTTAAGGTGATTTAAGTTTAGCTCACTAACACTTAGCTTGTAAGTAGGAGTCTTTGGCTATTCATTAAAAGAACTTTACTTTTATTTCAAAAAATATTTAGCTAAATATCTAGAATTTTCTTTTAATTTCTCTAATTTTCTTGGAGGAAATGAAACTTGATTAGGTAATTTTCTTACTTAATCTCTTTAATTTTCAGCTCACAGCATAATTTGATTCATGAATAATGATTGATATTGCTTATATGTGGTTCGACTAGGTTGTCTTCATGCTCTTTTAATTTCATCATGTTTGTTTCGAATGAGATAACGATGTTTTTCTTGATTTGATCTAGGTTTAAGTTAAAGAGTGATACACAATTTGATGAGTAATTGAAGAAATAAATTAAAATCATGATAATGTAAGTATACTTAGTGTTCAAACATGAATGATTTCTAGATCTAGTTTTAACTACATCATTTTTCATGAGATCTTGATATTTTAAGCTTAAATGAACTAAGATTAAGAATTGTGGGCTAAAATCAAGTGGTTTACTGATGAAATCCATAGTGCATAAACTGAAATTAGGTTTGAACAAGTCCAAGAAAGCATCTTTAAGTGCAACCAATTAGGATTCTTAAATCCTAGGTTTGACTATGGTGTAATGATGAGATCTTATATAATTTTGATGATTTAAGTTTAGATTGAGCATAGGTAAGCTAAAATTGATTATTAATTTGATGAAATTATGAGCTTGTATGTTTAGATCTAAGCTTGAATAAATGAAATCTTGAGTTGAAATGATGAACATGCTATTGAGTTGAAATCAAGCTTACTTTCTATGCTTTGATTATGAATTAATGAGAATTAAGATGAAATTGCATGATAGATGAGCATGCTTTGGCTTTGATATGTTTAGCCAAGCTAATTTTGATGTTTAGGATTGTGCTTAATTAGTTGTATGTTACGTATTTGATAAAATGTTTGTTTGAATGTTTTTGCTTATGTTTTCATAAAAGAAGCCCTAAGCTTAAGCCTTGGCTCCTTAAATCAATGATTGAGTTAAAGTTTGGTTTTATTAAACAAGTTCTTTTAAGAACAATTTTGGGACATTTAAATAAATGCTTGAATTTAGAGTTGATTTGGAGCATAAAAAATATTTTCTAAGTGTTTTTAACTAGTTTTTGTAAACTAAACTTGTAAAGTCTTGTTGGGAGTAATAAGGGGTGGTCTTAATGTGTTTAATATTGTTATGTAAAGTCTTTTGATTGCTGGTTACAGAACTAAAATGAGTGGCACTAGTGTGCATCTCACTTGTTTAAAATAATTGAATATAAATAAATATGACAAAAGCGAGTTATTCGCGTGACTTTAAAGCTTTTCATCGATACTGACGTTTAGAGTTTAGGTCAAGTGGCTTAGAGATTTTTGTTATTGTCTCCCCTTTGACATGTACAAAATGTCTTTGGCTCAGGTAATGGACATTCGAACATCCAAAAGTTAGTTAGAAAAATTGGCAATAAATGTTCGTGCACACAAATTGTTATTGAGTTATTGCAATTTTCCAACATAGTAACTTTGACAAAAGAAATATTTTTGTCCATATTGCTAGTGGTATTAACCTTTTTAGTATTTTTCCTATAATCCTTAGTGAATTGGCAGCATAATAGGCTTTTGAAATGTCTGATCTCATGGTCAGACATGTCTGAGAGAAATTCCACAGCATGGGCTATTTGGATGGCTCTATTTTAGTGCCTAAGCTGTAAAAGGGTTGTTTTAGTGGGGATAACCATTTTGTTAGATTTTCTCATTTTTTTAATAAAATAGATTAAATAATATTTTTAATCATGCATGGTTGTTTGGTAGGTATTACGGATGAATTTGGAAGAAAATCAAAAAGGTAAGTTGTTCATACAGGTCATGTAATGTAGTAACATCTAATTAAAAAATTCATTTGATGCCAAAAACGATTTTCTAGGAATTTTTAAAGTTATTTTTAGTTCAAGTATACTAAGTTAGTGATGCAAAAACCCCAATAATGATGTCCTAAAACCCCTGAATAACAATTTGTATCAAGATTAAAAACCTAAAAAAATAATAAAAAAACAAAAAATAGAATTCTTGACTCGATAATTTAAGTATAAAACACAAACCAAGAATGCCAAAGGAATTGGAAACTTGACCCAATGCTTTAGTATCAATTGCAAACCAAGAATATCAAAAGCTGAACGCCACAAGATTAAACTAACATTGATAAGTTTTGCTGGAGTCCAAAGAAGGACTCAAAGAAATTTGCCTTACAAAGAAGACTACTTGTATTAATCATCCAAAAAAAAACTGAAAAACTTGTCTTATAATTATAGCGACTATTTATAGCCCAAAAAAACCCTAAGACATTATAACAAGTAAAACTTGTATAGGCCTTTAGATGGCCAATTAAAATGTCACAACAAAGCCCCAAGCCCAATAACTAATGTCCCAATGGGCCCCTGATATAGATACCTAAAATAATTAAAATAACATGTGATAGGCATATGCCACTTATTAAAAAAAGGTCTGGCCTATAAGTAAATAAAAGAAAAGCCTAAATATTAACATTTGGCCTAATCACTAAATAACTTGCTCAAAAGCCTGAAGCAAGTTAACTAAGCATGGTTGATTGAAGCCTACTCCTCCCTGAATTCTATGTCCATGCCATTTCTAGCTTTAGCTTCTTGATTAGTCTTTGCACATCTTTTTGTAGTTGTTTAGCCTAAGCTCATGTAAGAGGTCTACTCAGCACTTGGAAGTCCTTTGGAACATCTGTGTTGTCTTGCATTGGTTGGATCATATTATTCCCCTATTCCTTAAAAGTATTCATACTCGAATCAGCACCTATATTAAAAGGAGAAAATCAGTAACATTAAACATGGAACTCACTTGGCAGATCTAACTTTAATTTTTTCTAAAACTTGGAAAGGTCCATCTCCATGCGATTGCAGCTTGGATTTCCTTTGTGTTGGAAACCTCTCTTTCCTCATATAAACCCATACCCAATCTCTGGGTTCGAAGGTGACAAGTTGACATCCCTTATTAGTTTGGGCAGTGCTCTTTTCATTCTTTTTCTTAATATATTGTCCTGCTTTTTCATGGATCTACTTCACCAAATCAGCCTTCCTCTTTTCATCTAAGCTAGCTACATTATTCATCGACAAAGGCATCAAATCCAATGGAGTCAAAGGGTTAAAACCATAAACAATCTCAAAAATAGAATAACCAGTTGAAGAATTCACAAAACAATTATAAGTGAACTAAGCAAGAGGAATACAATATTCCCAAGTTTTCAAATTCCTTTGAATGATAAATCATAGTAAAATTTCTAAGGTTTGATTTATTGCTTCGGTTTTCCCATCAGTTTGGGGATGACAAATGGTGGAAAATAATAACTTAGTTCCTAATTTTTCCCACAACATTCTCCAAAAATGACTAAGGAATTTAACATCCTTATCGCTTACAATTATCTTAGGAATCCTATGCAAACAAATAATGTCTCAAAAGAACAAATCAATTATGATTGTGGCATCATCAGTTTTATGGCAAGGAATGAAATAAGCCATCTTTGACAACCTATCAATAACCATAAATATTGAATCACTTTCCTTTTGGTTCTGGGCAACCCTAAATGAAGTCCATAGATAAATCTATCCATGGTCCATTAGCTACAAGAAGTAGGGTGTATAAACCATGAGATAATGTCCTATACTTGGCTTGTCTATATAAAATACAATGAGAACACACTCTCTCAACATCCCTATGCATTTCTGGCCAGGAAAATGTTCTTGCAATATGGCCAATGTCTTATGAACCCTAAAATGCCCCATCAATCCACCACTGTGAAACTCATGTACAAGTAATTCTCTCAAAGAACTACAAGGCACACAAAATGTATTCTCCCTAAATGAAAAACCATCATGCCTATAAAATTTACCAAAAGCAAAATTTTCACATGCCTCATGCACATTTGCAAAATCATGATCTTTTACATACAATTATTTGACATACTCAAATCCCAATAACTTCGCACTAAGTGTAGATATTAAGGCATACTTGCATGTCAAAGCATCAATTACAACATTGCCTTTCCCTTATTTGTATTGAATAATGTAAGAAAATGTCTCAATAAACTCTACTCATTTTGCATGGCAGTGATTCAGTTTACATTGACCTTTTATGTGCTTCAAGGATTCATTATAAGAGTGAATGACAAATTCTTTAGGCCAAAGGTAATGCTGCCATGTCTCTAGAGCCTTTACCAATGCATACAACTCCT
>JAQSVH010221588.1:0-11565 GCA_029448705.1 Adansonia digitata
TCCAGAATTCTTCTTCTCTTCGTACTCCTCTTTTCTCTTCTTTGTTGTAAGATGAAAGAAAGAGATAGCATCTTATTAACCATTTATGTTTTCTTTTTTTCACATAAACCCTCTAAAAAATTCTATTTTCACTTAAGCCTTCATTCATAATAATAATAATAGTAATTATGGATGTTACAAGAACACTGTGCACGACCTTTCCAGCAATCTTACTATACATCTGGATCACATCATTCGCGGTGGTTTCAAAGTGCGTTATTGGATTATAACTCTGCAAGAAATTTGAAAACTTGAATCAGGAACATTAAGTTCTGAATCCATGTCTAAGCTAATCATATATTGGAAGTCCCTAGCTGGGGTTCTTCGGCAAAAGTTGCCTTGGCTAATTTCATGCAAATATTTTCTCCAAATAATATGTACAGAGATAGAGATAGAAGTCTCGTTACAGCAGATATGAATCGGTTGCAGGCTCCAAGGTCTTTATTTGGAAAATATCTGTCGTAACTGTCATAGAAGATCTCATCTACAGATCCCAGTAGGTCAATGCCGGGCTTCAACTCTACCTCGGGGTTGTCAGTCTCTGCTTCTGTTGAAACAAAAGCAATGTATTTTCCCTTGGGAGCTACATTACGAGCATATGAGCAAAAAAAGAGGCACCTGCGGGACCAAAAGTAAAACTTAGAAGTTATAATACTTGTTTGTTTATGGAACCTATGTTAGTTGGATTCAATATAAGTGTTGAATACATCTTTCAAACGTAGACATGTTTAATTTTTTTTAAAATTTTATATGGTTTAAAGATTTTTGGAGAGTTATATTCTTATAATTATATGCATTGGATATGAGTGTTAAATAAAAATATTTCAAGTACTAAGAGTCGGAACAATATAGTGTTGAACTTCTTCTCCATGTAATGCACCTAAAGTGAATGATTAACAAGGGAGTTAAAATATTCTTAGCAACTTAATACGGAGTTTTTCTTGTCCCAAGTACCACTGTTATAGCGGTGCAAGTCTTGAAGAGCATTCCCACCGAGCGAAAGACATAAAACATCACACCAGCATTCACATTGTGCTTTGCCTTTTCCTTTGGTCCTCAAGAATGCAATAGGCTTCAATAAACTTTCAAGCATATAAGCATGAGCCTGCTAAAATTAACAAAATGACTCAAATTGGTGAACCTAAAACTATAATTTATGTTGTTCTAATTCTCATTTTTCTTTAAATATTCGTATCCGACACATATTTCATATATGAGCATGGGGTTATAATCCTTCAAATACATGAAAAAACTTTAAAAAAAAATTGAACATATTAATGTTGAATACAATCCGATACTCACACTTGAATCCAATTAACATAGACTATTACTACAAGCATACCAATACACTATTTCAAAGTTAATCATTGCATTTGTATCAGTATTTCAGTTTTAGCCACTCTTTCTAAAAACAAAAAGAAACAAATAGAAATCAGCTGAGAAATTTAGCAACATACATGTCTGATTTACGACCGAGTTGCTTCTGAGACAGAATAACCTGAGCTTAGTGAGAATCGTTGATATCAGGAATTGGGTGGCTTATTATGCATGTAGCACGCGCAACTATCCCAACCTTCTGCACCTGTTGCATTTGAAAAATACACGACCAAACAAAATATAGATATAATTAACCTTTGAGGATGCATATTTGTCCGTGAAAGAAAAATGAGAGAGAGAGAGGCAAGGGTGTTTTGGAGGTTAACTTATCAGCCAAATAAGATGGATCACAAACAACTTTCTTGCACTTAGCAGTTTCTCCTTCAGAAGTCACACCGATAGCTTTCCAATCACCATCCAATTCTACCTGCAATCACCATATATTGGCAAATAAGATGGATCGCTAGCAACTATATTGGCTAATCACCATATCTGCTTACTCATATGGGTGCACAACGAAACTTAAAACCTAATTCAATCAACTCAAATAATCACTCTTAAAAGGTGACCTCTAGTTAATCGAGGTTTGAACGATTTGAATCTCATAAAAGGTGATATCTAACTAGTTTGTAGTTCAAATGTCAACATCTAAAATTCCTTCTCCTATCCTCGTCAAGCTATAACCTCCTTTGTGCTAAAAAATTGGGTGCACCATGGAGGCATAATTCTGATTTATAATATATCTGTATTAGAATCTGAAAAACTAAAGGACTCATTGTTGACAAGTATTCTCAATCGTTGAACAAGCTGACCACTAATCACTCCTTGTTTACTCGTACTGTAGAGAAAACAAAGGAGAATTACATTCTTGTTTTCAAAATGTTCCGAGACATTTACCTTACATTTTGGGTTGTTGAGCATGTAAGTACCCCCATAAACTGCACTTAAACGTGCAAATACCTGCCAACAGAGACACAATAACAAGTCAAACTAACAAATGTTTCTATTAAACCAGAAGTAGAATTATCAATAGGCTGGGTTATCAGTTCGAGCTGAGTCTTAGATATAGATTTTTTTTAATTCAAGTCAGCTTAACTTAAATTACTATTTAATAATAAAAAATATTTTATTCTATTCTAATAAAATATATTAATATTAATATAAAATTTTTTATTAATATTTAAATAATTATTCGAGCTTTTAAATCGAACCGAACCTAATTTAAGCCTAAGCAAAAGATCTAAAAAACATTTTGAGATGCAGACCTGTCCATGAACAAGTCTAACAAGAAGCAAAACCACATAGACACACCTGAGGCAATTCTCCAAGTCCATACAGTGGATAGATATAAGGAGATCCTCCTTGAAACGGCGCTAAAGACTCTGCATAGAGCTTTACAAAAGAAACGCAGAAATATTATGAATACAATGATTAAAAAAAAAAAAGTATGGGCGCGTCTTGAAGAATCAGCCATTGCCTGTCGAACAAAGGTGAATACGATACGAAAGAAACTTATACCTTCATTCTTTTAACAAAATTCAAAGCTGGCTGATCCAAGATACTATCATCACTTTGGAGTGCCAAGGCATGACCTATGAAGTCAATTCTATCATCTTCCAGCCTATACTTTCTACATTGCAAAAATTAGCATGCATCAAGACCAATAAACTGTAATCTATGTTACTCAAACTTGATTGTGAATGTCAGATACGGGTATGCGTTTAATATTGATATATTCAATTTTTTTTTATAGTTTTTATGCATTTAGAGGATTATATCTTTATATTCATTTTCGAATATACGTCAAACATCGGTGTTTAACACGGATACTTCAAAAAAAATGAAGAATCGAAGCAACATGACAATAACTAATACTGGCTAATGAATATGACAATTAGAGTAAGTAATGTTAATGATCCTAAACAAAGATGACCCTTCAAATATGTCATATCTTCACCCTAGATAGAAAACACAGAAAATGAAATTCCTAACGACAAACTTTGAAACAACAGGTGAAAGAAACCAAAGGTCAATGCAACATTTCAGAAGGGAAAATTTGGCAAATCCAGTAACATTTCAGAATCTAGAGGGCGCTTTAATCTGCAAGTCTAAACACAAGATTTGTAGCCATTAGCATACATTGTTGTTATTAATTTCCTAGTCAATGTAAGCGCTAGTTCTAGAGCAAACACTTTTAGAGGGAAACAAGGATGAGATACACACGAGATAAGTTCTCTTGTTGTTACTACATTCAGGTCGAGCTCTTCATGAGATTTCGGATCATTGTCTTCATAGTCTTGGACATAAATGAAGAACTTTCTGGCACGGCGACTCTCAAACAACCCCATCATTGGTGATTTCAGTGCTTCAACATCAGTGGCTGGAACTTTGCAGATCGACAAATTAAGATAATTGCTTTAAGTTGTTGTAGGCCGTAGAACAAATGTTTGCACTAATATTTAGAAACAAGTGACAAAATATGTGTGTGTGTGTGTCTATATATATATATATATATATATATCCTACAATATACTCCTACTTTTCCCTTGCTGTACACAAAACTACCATCCACAGCCTTGAAGTTAAGATACTTGGTAACGTCTGTGTGGACCAAAATACGAACCAGCCTGCCATTGACCATCATGAACTGTGAAACCAATTAAGCATTATTCATCATAAAACATGACTAACTAGCACAAAGATGGCAATGCTCAATGGGAAATAGTTTGTCGCTGCACATTTTAAACGCATAGTGCCAGGATAAAGAAAAAGAAATTTGCTGAAATTATAATCCGGTTAACAATGATATACTGTTTCAATTACATATTTTTAATTATATTATAAAAATTAACTTGATGACATAAAAGATGTTTCATTACCTTGGAAACATATATAAAGTGTAATCTAAACTATGCATCCAATGTTAATGTTCACCGACTCACGGACTCCTCTCTCTGCATTGTTCTAGACATGTCTCCGAGTAGCAATCCATAGCTGACAATGCCTATACAATTCTAGAACAATTGAGTTGGTTGTTAAACCGACGTAAACGCCTATATAAATAGTGAATACGTGTAGTGTAACGTATGTGGAGTGATAAAAAGTGTAAGGTGTGATTTAGGGGTGAGTAATGTGAATATAAAATAAATAAAGTGAATGTATGTTCGTTCCAAATTTCTAATAAAGAGTTAACCTTTCGTTTTCAAAGTCCAACATCCAATAGGTAAATAAGTGTTGGAATAATTTTCAAAGTAAGTGAAAGAAATAAATATTAATAGATTATCAATCAATTAACGAGAAACTTACACATAAAAAGCTATATATGACAGCTTCAGTTAAATTCCAAATTAAGAAGATTGATTTAAAGAGAAAATGGAGAAGTTTTATACAGGATGGCATTTAAAAGATATTTATAGGATTTACGTCTTATAAGTTTTGTATAAAACATAAATTTTTATTATAAATATATAGAAAGATTCATATACTCGTGCAAAAAAATTCGGATATTAGATTTTGAAATATATGATATTAGAATTATAAAGCGAGATTTGAATCTCGTGACTCGAGAATTCGAATCTTCTAATTCTAATTCTAACATACTCATCTTTTGTGATTAGTTTTGTTTCAACTTCATTCATACATTTTTAGATGATGCTTTTTTTAACAGTGAAAAAATTATCAATGACATCTATTAAGTACCGAAACATAGCCTTTTCAATAATGTAAAATGACATAGATTTCATCATATTCGAGCACATTTGAAAACTCTTCTTTCACACCATTAATGGTGGAACGAAATAAAAACATACCTTAAAACCATATTCTCTAATATTTAAATCTTTTTGTTGAAATTATCATTTTCAGATTCACTCGCAAGAGTTTTTCAAACAACATTAAGTACTGAAAAGCTACAAAAATAACAGTAATAAAGAGGTCAAAAGAAAAGGTTATTGCATGCCTCGGGAATCATGTCCACATTGTATTCTCTGCTTGTCCCCAGCTGTTCTGGAGGCTTGTCTTCTCCTCCGAAGTGTTTCCAAAGCTACGCAGCAGCAGACAGAAAGGGAAGATTGAGAAAATAGCTAAGGAAAATGTCAGACGGCAAAAAAGAGTTCCATTATTCAAAGAAGAATGACCTGCATAAAATTAAGAGAAGTCGACTCTCCACCATAATAGTCATTTCTATCCGTGTGCAATACCTTTTGTGAAATTTAGAGATATTTCAGATAACAGCTTTAATGATATAATGCAGAATTAATACGATTTTAACCTAACTATCTATCTCATTTTCTTTACAGCCTTACCAAAACTACCCAGAAACAAATTCCCACATTCAATGCTAATGCCTATCCAGAAACTAAAGAACCACTTCCAAAAAAAAAAAAGGGTCCTAAAAGAAAATCCAGATTGCAGATTGCTTTGAATCACGAGAACATAGAAATTAAACAAAGAACAAAGAGTGGTACTTTGAATGCATCAACTGAGAGAAGACAAGTGAGAAGCGAGAATGCATTCCTTAAGGCCGGTCCCCAGGACTGTCCCATCTTACTCTTCATCCATGGCTGAATATCTTGATCTCAGATGTTTTTCAAAGATTTCAATCTCAGAGAGAGTGGGGCTTTTGTGTGTTTTGAGTTTGGAACAGGCCTTTAGCGGGAACGTAACAAGAGTAGCGCCTTTTGGAAAGTACTAAATTCACGCTATTTCATGTGCGTGGGATGCATGTGAACAACGTAGAGAGCAACACGTGGAATGCGGCTTCCATAGGCGGCGTCGCGCCCAAGCGTTGGAGAGAGTGGCCCTTGATCCAAGCATTTCCCTCGCATGTCGACTTGATGCTTTCAACCTAAGAAGCCCCAGGGACAGAGAGAGAATCTGATCGAGCTTAGAAAGACGAGTAATTACCACCGCTGATCTTATGTAGATCACTAGGAACCGGACGTCAATACTCGAATACGAGTGCATATTAATTTTTTTTTATATATTTAAAAAATATTTTGAAAATTATATTACATATACAATTATATGTGCAAATGTGAATGTTAAACACGTACATTTAAAAAAAATGAAAATGAAGAACTAAGAGCAAACGTAAGAACTTACAGTAATATTCATGAAAAATATGAAAACAATTGTGTTGAAACTTGAAATGTCAAAACCAATTTTTAAACTCTCCACCAAACAAGTACGTAAATAATGATACAATTAATTACTCATCAACAAATACATTATTTAACTTGAGCCCTACAGAAATATAATACATTATTATTGTTATTGTTTATTATTATTATTATTATTATTATGCATAACAGAAGCCGGCTGACCAGGTTCTAGATTTACTAGATACACGTGCACCTACGCCTTTAAAGATAGGATTTTACGCAATGGCAAGATGATGATCACTTCTTCACAACATCCCCTCTAACCTTTCAACGGTGAGTTGGGGAAAGGTAACCTGCAAAAGCCATTCATTCCAACAGACAAAACCTATATAACAGAAGCAGAAGCATAAGCAATTAAGTCTTTGTAATACCAACTACCAATGTTGTAAAATGTAAATCAAGCAACTCCAATCTTTTAACCTATGCTACCCGAATCATTCGGCATCTATTGGGATATAAATACATGGATATGATCTTTGAATAGATGAGAAAACTTAGAAGAATAAGTATATTTATTGAACATATACTCGCATCCGATTCCATTTATTCGGGTTATATAACTATAAACTAAGATATCATACTAGTAAAATGTAGGGGTACAAACAAATCGAGCTAAGTCAAACACTTGAAGCTCAAGCTTGGCTTATTTATTTAAACAAGTCAAATTTAAAGTTTAGACTCAGCTTATTTAAAAGTATAAAGTTTCAATTCGGCTTGTTAGTTCATTTATGGCTTGATTTTTTTTCCCTTTATCAAATCTCTCTAAAGTATTTTTTATTTAATTTTTTTAATTTAATATTTAGTAAATATCTATACACTAGAAGATTGGAGTAAAAAGCCCTTTGACAATTGGAGTTAAAAAAAAGTAGAAATTAATAAATAAAATTGTAATTTTTTAGATATAATTACAGTTTATTAAGTAATAGCATTAATTAAGTTATTATTACCTATACCTAAATTAGTAAATAAAGAAATATAAATATATATAAATATATATATATATACACACACACTCACACGAGCTATTCACAAGCTTTTAAGTCAAGCCTATAAAACTTGAACTTGACTTATTTATATAATCGAATCTAAATTTAAGCTTAAACTCTTTTGTTTAGTTAAATAAATAAATTTAATTGAATATTTAACGAATCAAACTCGAATATTTCATAAATAGCTCAGACTCATTTATACAAAATGCAATGACACCTAAAGCAATAAATGGAAAGGATCTACTGTTTCTTTGCTATTTGCTAGTAACATAACTGACTTACCCCAATCTGAGAGAAATGTCAAAGCTATTATTATTGTTATAGCCTTCAGGCGGATCTTCAGAACTACCAACATGGGCAATGGACTCTGACGATGGTTGTCCATGTTGAGCTGAATTCTCCATCTATCAAAATTAAAATTTGATGTCAAATGAAAGCAGCAAACAAACAAGAAAGTTTTCGAAAATGATAGAGCTACACACTCACTTGCTGGCTCAATTGCTGGTTTTCTTGCATCAGTTCTGCCCCCTTCACATTCAACAACAATAAAGAATGAAGTATTATATCATTTAAGTCAGAGAAGAGAGAGAGAGAAAGAAATATTAAACATAAACAAAGTAGTATGGAATATGATTTTCACAATATATAAAAATTTTAAATATATTTATATCCGACACTCATCCAAATTCGGATAACATAAGATACAATCAATTGTTTATTTTCTACGAATTTCTTTCTCCGTAGTGGAATCAATTTAGACCATAAATTGAGGAACCTATGAGAACAAACAAGATTAAAAGAAAAAATCTTCAACTAGGAAAATAAGCAGCAAAATTTTAATATGTTTTCATCTTTGATATCATTCATTATTAATTTATTCCCTTTTTAACTATGAAACTTAAAGAAATCCTAATCATCTGTTGTAATAGTTTAGATAAGTATATCACCTTCCTCTTGAGGGTGTTGATTTCTTCATAAAATTTATCGTCCTGAAACACAAAAGCTTTCACCATTAGTTAAATAACAATTCATAAAATTTTCAACTGATAATATAACATTCATTCTAGGAAGCACGAACAAGAACATGTAACAACGTTACAGACGTAGCAATATGAAAATTTCTAAAAAATTAGAATATAGGTACAACAAGTTAAGGCAATAAAAATTTTATATATAATAATATAAAATAAAAATGTAAATTATACTTTTCAATTAAATATTAAAATGTAAATAACTTTTCAATTTTTAAAAATTATTTTTGAATTTAAAAACTTAAACTTTAAAAAACTCATCCGAACCAAATTACTTATTGTTAATTCCATATTTGAGACCAAAAAAAGAACTTTAATTACATGTCCAACCATGTCTAAACTTATCTAACCGTATCTTGATCATATTTTAATCATGTCCGATTTTATTTAATTTTTTTGACGTGTTATTAGACCATGCCGGAACCATGTCCATGCTTCATAGCATATATCAACTAACTGAGGATGAAAATAAAATCTAAGAAAGGGACAATATTGAGAGGCTGAGTTGGAGGAGATGAAGCTTTTCATAAACCTTTATTTTGATAACTCGGCTCAGGCCTTCTTCAACTAATTCTTCTAGGTGATTTAGTTCTTCAAAGTCTAACCCTTGGAGCTCCTCTCCCTTCAGCTGTCTATCGATGAAAAGGATCACACAACATATATATATATATATATATATCATTATGGTAAAAGCTCATCATATATCACAATAACAAAATAGCAAAATATTCAGATAAATTGTACCTCAGTTCGTGGTTTTTTTTGGCCAGTTCCTTGCTCAGCATGTCATATGTGCTACTCTCAAGCTAAAAACAATAACAAAAGAGCAGCTTCTTCAACATGAAATTAAATGGTTTTCACTTTCCAAGCAAATATAGATAATGTACCATACTCCTGTGGAACACTCATTTTTGAATCCAAATAACATAGATATCCGACACGCACTCCAAATTCATTTAACATAGCTGTTTATTACTATTTAATATCAACAATAATATAGAATTGTGACAGTAGGAGGTAGATTCTCAAGACAAAAGGGTTTTTAAATAACTGTTTACCACATCCGAATATCAACAACGATATAGAATTGTGACAGTGGCAGATAAGCTTCTCAAGACAAAAGGATTTTTTAAATGTGCTCAACTTAATCAACCTAATTGATAATTGAAATACATTATACCTTGCAATGTTATCTCAAATAATAATCATTAAAAAAAAAAAGATAGCATAGTTATAACCAACAATCTCCCATAATTTACGAGCAGCAACCTTCCTTTGTAAGTGTACAAAAACAACAAGAAAAGAATAAGAGTAAATTCTAACCTGCAGCTCAAGAGATGGATTAATGGTATCTAATTTCAATCCGTCAAGCTGATTGCGCCTTTCAATCACCTGCCTCGTACTTGGGATAACAATAAAATGGCACTGAGTCACTAACTTAACTTCAAAGAATAAAATTAAAAAGTAAAAAAGCAGATAATATATATATATATATATACACACACACACACACACATTTGGTTTACAATAAAGTTCAAGAAGCAGCAATTTTCTCAGTATTTTCTAACTACATGTAACATATCTTATCTAAGCTCTTCATTTTTTTTAAAAAAAATTATATTCGACACTTATTTGAACATAAGTATAAATTATAATCTTTCAAATATATGAAAAAATTTAATTAAATATATATATGTATCTAACACTTATCCTAAATTCAAATAATACAGAATATAATACATGTGTAATATGATGAAATGTTCAGGGTTCCGTTGCTCTAGTTCAGGTTCTAGGGTTTCTTGCCAGTAACAAATATTAGCAATCTTGGAAAAAGTGTGGACTTCTGAAATAGGGACAGTGGATATAAAATATATAGTAGAGAGGCTAGGGAAAAGTTAGTATTGATCTTAAAATATGAAAAATTGATCTTCGATAATTATTTTTTAAAGTTATGCACTTAAAAAATTTTAAATTAAAAATATATAAATTATTTTTAAAATTAAAAGTAACATTCGTCTCAAATCAAGATAAGTAAAATATTTTATTTTTATCGTTTTCTTATCTCATTTTAAAAGTCCCTTGTTTTATAGTAATTTCTTTTAACTAAAGATGCATTTGGCACCTTGGGACAATGTGAGAGGAGAATCCCTACCACCGCACTGAATTTCTTTTTCACCAATGTCCCAATGTCAAACCGCTCTTAGAGTTTTAAATCATTGTTTCACTATTTTCATTTTGCTTCTTTTGGAATTGAAGAAGCTAAAATAAAAAATAAAAATCTTATTTCTCCATCTTAAAACCATTAGCAGTTAAATCTTGCACAATCTTCTCAAATGACATTATTATTCAGTATATATTGCTCATGAAGATTGCAAAGCTATAGAAGAATAAAGTATTAATGTAGAAAATAAGTAGTTTCTAAAATGTTCCTAAAGCATAAATAACTAAAGTGTTTGGATATTTATAGATCTTAGCCGAATCATGCATCCCAGAAAGTTAATCAAACTCCTGCAGCATGATGGCCATTAATCAACCTTTAAAACCAACCCTAAAATCCTTATTTTCCCAACCTAAATCACTTCTAAGCCACCCTAAAAGATCCGATCGCCCCATCTAATCTACTACTAATGCTAAAGTTAATTAATTAAACTTCAAGTACCTTTAAAGTTAATCCAAGAATGGTGTTAGTCTGATTTAAAATGTATATTACTAGGCTAGATAATGTTAGTATAATAATTAAGGAAAAGATCATGCAAGGTTGGTTTTAACAGAAACTCTAAACATATGAATATAACATAAAATTGTAAAAAGGTAAATAGGGGAGGTTATTAAATCTACTATTAACAAATGGACAACGCCCTATCAAAAAAGAAATATATACACGTATTTACATTTCTAACTTACTCAGATTTATGTGTAAGTGTCTTATATGGGTATGTGTTTGATATACGTATTTTTAATTTTTTT
>JAQSVH010221599.1:0-13761 GCA_029448705.1 Adansonia digitata
AACTCATTAAATATTGAGAGTTTATGCATGTTAGTAGTAAAATTTTAAATACTTCTTTAAATATTATTATTATTATTTCAAGTAATGATAATTAGAGTCTGAGAATAATATAGCAAAGTAATAAGATAAAGTAAAAAAAATAAAGCCATAATAGATAATACCATATCAAATATGAAAAAAATCACATGTTAAACTAGCAACTAGAATTGCTCATGAGCCAGATGACCTGTCCATAAGCCAGATAGCCTGTACAATACAATAGGCTTGGCACGATCAAGCCCAAGTCTTAGATTTTAGGTTTCTAGTATGGTCGACCTGAAACAGTATTTTTTTAATACAATAATTATTTTATTTAAGTTTAATTATAAAATATTTAAATATTAATATAAAAATAACTTTTTAATATTATAAACAATGATTTGTACTTAAATGGATCGGCTAGAACAAATTTGGTCATAAATTTAGAATTCAAAAATTTTTTGGGCCAGGTCCATAGAACCGAGCTAAGATTTTTTTGGGCTAGACAGGGCCAAATTCGTGCCTAGGCTTAGAATTCAAAATTACGTAAAAGTGATTACATTTAACATAAAATAAAAAAATAACGTAAAATATATTTAAACCCGAACTCGACCTGAACCCAAACCCAAATTGGCCCGAACCTGAATTAGCTTGAACCTAAAAGAACCCAAACCCAAATAGACTCAAATCTGAATTAGCTCGAATCCGAAAAAGTTTGAATATGAAATAACCTATCTCGAACCCGTCCAATTGCCACCTCTATTGGCAATCACTTATTGAGTATAGAGTTCAAAATCAACCTAGCATAATCACTTGTTCACTTGAACAATGTTTGGATAGACAATAAAAAAGAAAAAAAAGAAGACACAGGATGGAAAAAAAAAGAGAAAAAAAGATTAAAGAAAAGAAAGAAAATATTTATATCTTATTTGAATATTTAAATTTTATAAAGGAAGGAAAAGAATTTAATCGACCATTTTTCGGTTAACAAGTGAAAAGGAAAGGAAAAAAAAGATTTTTTTTAATAATATTTTTTCAATTATAACCTTCTTATAAAATAACATATGATAGTAAAATTATTTAGATAAAATAGAACTGGGACACTAGAAGGAAATACTGAGCTAATGGATTCATCTACGGTTAGAAGGACTCCCTTGAAAAATGACTGAGTTTAATAATGAGTAGAAGGCTATTGATAATTGTTTAAATGCTTTGTTAATAATTTATAATAATATGTTTAGTTCATTAAAATAAAATAACGTTATAATAAAGTAGTCATTTATGAGAATGAAATAGAGTTAAAAAAATAAGTTCAACAATAATTTTATTTAATAGAATAAAATAATATTAATATAGTAGTCTTATGTTTGGTTGGGATAAATTGAAAATGTAAATAACTATGGAATATGGACAAATCACTAAATTACTCATATTTTAAATATATATTTTTTTCACTGTTTTAACAAAAAGAATCAAACCCTATTCGTAAACCTTTCGATCGTTCATCTAAAAACACCCGAAATTCCTGATATTTCTTGTTTAGTCGAAATTCATGATATCCTAATAAAATTGAAGAAAAAATTATTTAATCTATTCGTAATCTACACCATTTTCGATGTTTAAGGGCTACCATTGAACTCTAGCTATCTTTAATCACAGTTTTTTTTTTCCTCTATTTTACTTTCACTTCTCTCTTAGACTGAATTCGATTCTATCTTTCTTTAAAAACTCACATGTTTTTTTTGCTATGTTTCAAAGGTATGGCGACTACTGTGGCAACCCCCATGAGCACCGCATAGCAAGACCCAACCCAATCTCACTTTAAAGTGAAGCAATCGGTAGAGCATTAAGGAAGTTCAGATATTTCTTTTTAAAACCCTTTTGCTTCCTCTGTTGGTTTTCTTGGTCTTTTTCAAGTCAATTGGATCTAGTTGGACTACAAAATTTGTGACTAAGGAATTTGATTTTCATATAGAATAGTTCATCTATAGGAGATTTTGATTAATTTGTTTTCGACGTAACATTCTTTACTAGAGCTTCGTGTTATGGTTTTTTCAATGGGTTTAATTTATTTTTATAACTTGTCAATCCATGTATAGCATTATCCAGATCAATGGAATATCCATACTGTTTTTCTTTGATTTGAACTTTTACTTGTTTGTTGTCTTTACTTTTAATGATAACTGATTTTGCCAATTCATGTTATCTTAAAAGTGAGTCTTTATTTCTCTTGTTGTATTGTAAATTTTTTGAGCAATTTATATTATTTTGTAGGTTGGATTAATCAGATCAGATACATTGTCTTAGATTGTCCTTTGAAGTGTCTTATGGCTCTCGATTGGAAACAATTAGGTTACTCAGTTTCGTGTTTTATTTGATAATTACAATTGTTTGCTCTGACCTTTGATATGAATGACTTATTTACTTTTAGATCGCTGATATCTCTTTGAGTGACTACATTGGTGTCCAAACTTCCATGCATGCAAACTATGTGCCACACATTGCTGGGCAATTCTTAGTTAAGTGTTTCAGAGAGGCTTAGTTCGCAATTATGAGAGGCTTACAAACTCATTGATGATGCACGAATGAAAAAACGAGAAGAAGCTTATGGCAGTCAGGCTCATAAATCCGAGGTCAACAACTATGACCCCATCATTGAAAAGTCGACGAGTCCGGAACCTGAGTGTGCACAAGTAGCAGAAAATGATATTGACAGCATGTTTTATGAATATCTAGAGAAGATTCCTACAATCAAGCTTTAACAACAAAGGGTTTAGGGTTAGGGGCTTTATTAGTTGCTTAATAGCAGAAGCTACGTAAAAAATGGAAGTTGTTTTGTCAGTAAAAATTATGGTAATACCGTTTTGTAAACATGTGTCCCAATTTGATAGATTAATGAAGATAATTTTGTAGTAAATAAACATAATGCATGTATAGTTTTTGGCCTTAATGAGACTAAGTTTTTAATGTATTATGATAATATTTTTTAAATTAAAAAATTTACGTTCTATCTAGATATGGAATTAAGATTTGAATTCTATAATTTGTTGTAAACAGGGATATCTTGCATTTTTGTCATTTTTAATTGTGTTTACATTTGACATAAATAGGAAAACGAAGGTTTCGATATGGCACATTTTGTCAATTCATGACATTTCATTAGATTTTCCAACTTTGCAGGACCAATTTAAACGACATTAATAGGAGGGGATTCCTTGATTAAAGGATTCGAATCCTCTAAGCCAAATTTTAACAGAATCTCTAAATTTGGTAATTCATGCTTGAGGCATTCGAATTCCCTAATAAGGGGATGCACCACTTCCCAATATTGAGAATTTACCTACTTTAGGTAATCTAATCGATAACCATCCATTAAAGAATTATGTGAAGCTAGTGAAGGGACCAATTGGGCATACGTAATTAAGCTCCAATAATCTATGTAATTAAATATTTTGTACAAAATAAATTAATCACATAATTATTAATCTCAAATTTTTACCATTAAAGACCTGATATTGCTCTCCTAATTATATACCGTATTATGTAAGCTTATGAATAGCCTTACTCTTATGACCTTGTTATACGTGCAATACCCTATATGATATCTGTGATCAACTTAAGGTTGAAATCAGTTTTACCTACTTGATTATTTTATCTTAAATTTCTATTATACACCTTTTATAAATTCATCACATTTGAATAATTAATCAAATGACTGAGGCCTCGTTTATTTTCATGATCTAATATAATGCCCTATAAGAGGATAACATTAACTTTTTATAGGAGCTATGTTTCCATATTTATAAGTAAAGCTCACATAATGTGTAAGTCATGTATCTAACAAACCGAGCTAATAGCTTGCTACTTCTAGACACTTTATCCTTTTAACATCAAAGCACACAAGTTATAAACATGGAGTCAATTACTTATTCAAGATTAAGATAATTACACAATGAACATCAAAAGTGAATTAATCTGTGCAAATAGACTTATTAATAGATTAATTTCACTTTGATCTATCTAATATCACCACCTATAGGCAATATATCTATGTCTCTACTTAGAAGTCAGCTTACTCTTAACGACCAAGACAAACCATCTCCTTAATGGGATTTAGAAGACATAATAGTGTTCATATTAGTTAACTGCTCACATTAACCCCATAGACTACAGACTATAAATTTAGAATACTTACCTTTGAATGTTGTATTTTTTGCATATAAAGTCAATTATATGCAACGTTCTAATGGTCTAAACTTGAGTAGTCGATGAGCCATATTTTCTTACATTTACTTTAGCTTGTAAATAGAATGAGGATGGAATAGCAATGATATAATAAATAACCTTAAATATATAAATATAATTAATCAGTTCAAACTTATTGAAATAAATTAAAATATATTTCAACCTTAAGGCATTCCTAATAATCTTCTACTCACTTTAAGGGAGTAAATAAGTCATGTCTTACCTCCTTATAGCCTCTATGTGCCTTTCAAAAACTCTTAGAAACTAGAGTTTTAGTCAATGGCTTAGCAAAGTTGTCTTCGGATATAATTTTGCTAACTTCAACAACTCCTTCCATCATTAGCTCTCTTATAATTTGGTACTTCTTGTCTATATGTTTTGTCCTCTTATGATATCTTAATTCCCTAGTGTTTGCTATTGCCATGCTACTATCACAATAAAGTGTAATAGCTCTATCTATAAGAAGAAAACTTTAAGATCTCTAAAGAACTTATAAAGCCAAGTCACTTCTCTAGATGCTTCGGAGGCAGCCATATATTCAATTTCCATTATGAAGTTAGCGGTGCAAGTTTGTTTTACACTCCTCCATACAATGGCACCTCCTTCCAAGACACATATAGAACCTAAAGTCAATTTCCTCGAATCCTTACAAGTTTGGAAGCTAAATTTGTATATCCTATAGGTGTTAGGTCCCCTCCAGAATATACAAACATATAATCCCTCGTTCTCTTTAGGTACTTGAGTATATACTTCACAACTTGCTAATGCTTGATTCCAAGATTCATTGATATCGACTTAAATTGCCAACCACATAATAGATATTTGGGCATGTGCAAAGTATAACATACATAATATTACCCAAAGCAGATGCAAAAGGGACTTTCTTCATATACTCTATTTATTTAGATGCTTTAGGAAACTCATCCAAAAAAAGAGTGAATCCCATATATGAACCCTTTTTGGCTTTTTTCATTGCACACTTCTGATAATCTTGTTTATGTATGAAGCTTGGGACAAAGCTATCATCTTATTCTTTCAATCTCTAAAAAGATAAATGCTTAGAATATAGGTAGCTTTTCCTAATTCTTTCATGTTAAACTACTATGACAACCATAGTTTGATCGCTGGCAAGTTCCCTACATCATTCTTAATGAATAGTATGTCATCAACATATAAGACGAGAAAGACCACTATGTCTTCCTTAATACGCATATAAATGCAAGGTTCATCAACGTTTTGTGCAAAACCAAAGACTTTGATTACTTGATCAAATTTTTGATTCCATAAGCGAAAAGCCTACTTTAATCCATAAATGGATCTAAGTAATTTGCAAACTTTTGCTTCTTGGCTTTTCACTACGAATTGGTCGGGTTGAACTATATAGATGCTTTAATCAAAATAGCCATTTAAGAATTCTGTCTTGACATTTATTTGTTAAATCTCATAATCGAAAGTAGTGATTATAGAGAAAAGAATGCGAGTAGACTTTAGCCCCACAACAGGCAAAAAGGTTTCTTCGTAATAAATTATGACTTTTTGCTGTATCCTTTTGCTATAAGTTTAGCCCTTAAGGTTTCAGCTTTCCCTTTCGACATTTTTTTTCCTCTTGTAAATCCATTTGTACCCTATAGGTTTTATCTTTTTGAGCAGGCCTACAAGCTCGCATATTGAGTTAGATTTCATAAAATTCATCTCATTGTTCATAGCCTTTTTTTAAAGCTTTTCTTTAACTTCGCTTGTGGCTTCATCATAGGTGATAGGATCAATTTCATGTTCCATGGCCTTGGATTAGTAAATCTCACCATGATACATGAAGAAATTTGGTTTCTTATAAACTCGTTCACACGATGAAGTTCCCTAGGTTGTTGATTATTTGCTTGTTTTTATTTGAACTTGGACTAAGGTCCCACACTGAAACCTATGGAATAGTTTCATTTCTCGACAGTTCCTCGAGCACTATTGCATTTTAAGGTTTAAAGTCATTCATGTACCTCTCCTCAAGGAAAGTTGCTAGCAATGACTTTCTATTCCTTTAGGTTATAAAACAGTCCTATAAACATACATAGTTCTAATCGTGATTCTAGTTTATTTGCATCTTTATCCAATATAAGGTCGGGCCCCCATATTTTGATATGTCTAAGAGAAGATTTCTTGCCCTTCTAAAACTCATATAGAATTTTAAGAGTTGATTTACTTAGAATTTGGTTTAGAATATAAAATTTAGTTTGTAATGCATATCCCTAAAAGGATAATGGTAGCTTTAAGTAACTCATCATGGACCGTACCATATTCAGTAAAATTCTATATTTTCTCTTAATAGCATCATTCTTTTGTAGAGTTCCTAGAGTAGTGAATTGAGATAAAATCCCATTCTCTATAAGGTGTCTTAGAAAATCATCAAAGAGATATTCACCGCCTTGATTAGATCGAAATGTCTTAATGGATTTACTAGATTGTTTTTTCACTTTCACATAATATTCTTTGAATTTACCAAAGGTTTCGCTCTTACATTTTATTAGGTATACATATCCATATCTTAAGTAGTCATTTTTAAAAGAAACATGGTACTCATATTTTTCATGTGCCTTAGCGTTCATGGGGCCACATATGTCAGTGTGAACTATTCTAAAAGATCTTCAACCCTTGTACCTTTTGCTCTAAAAGATCTCTTGGTCATTTTACCTTCAAGGAAAAATTCACATTGGGGTAGGCGTACCTTCCCTATTGATTCTAGGAGATCGTTCTTCACCAATATTTGAATCCTTCATTGACTAATATGACCAAGTCTTAAATGCCATATGTATACTTCATTAGCATGAGAAGTTTTTAACCTTTTAGAATTATTCATTAATTTAGTATCTAGCAGTGAGTTCATCTTTGGTTTGATTTAATAAATACTGCTATCCATCCAACCAGAATAGATAAAAGAATTATTTTTGCGAATGACCACAGTTTTATTAAAAGATACCGAATAGGAGTTTTTAATTAAAAAAGCCAGTAAAATAATTTTCCTTTTAAAAACTAGGAACATAAAAATAGTTTTTTAATAAAAGAAACTTAAATTCATCAAAATAAAGATGTATGTCTCCCACTACTTCAGGCAATGCTAAGCTCCTACTACCGGCTCTTAATGAGAAGTTCTTGTCAAGAAAACTTCTTATCTTCTTGAGCCTATGCAAAGAATAATAAATAGGATTAATGGCTCCAAAATCAATGACTTAAGTGTCTTTTCAATTTTCCACCAAACAAACTTCAATATAAAGAAGATCAAAAGAACTACTTGCCACCACACTTGTTTTATAGGGTCCACTCCAATCTTTCTTTCGACCATTTTCATTTGACAACTCATTCTATTAATTTACAACATTTCTTACCCAAGCAAAAGAACCTTCTACAATTTCCACCTTTTCCATTATTTTAAAAAAGGAAAATTTACCTTCTAATTTGGAAAAGAGAATTCATTGAAAGGGAAGAAAAATATGGACACAAAGCAAGGAAAAAAAACATTTAATTAGATATGAATTTATATCATATATATATTTTTATAATCATGTTTATGTCGTTATATAATTACACAAATTTCGATACGATAATAATTTATTTTATATGAATTTGACATGTTTATGCATTCATATCATTGTTATTACTTTTTTATATCATGTCATGTTTTTAATTATTTTTACTTATCATATAATTATATCACATCTAAAATTGTTAGATCTACATCAATGATGTTATATACAAATCACATACTGGACATTTGTTATCAAATAAAGGAAAATCTAGAATACCTCATACAAAGGACAAGTTTCCAATTATTCTATTATAAGATACTAAAAAATTCTTCCAACTGATTACTGCAGAGTTCAAGTTTCTCATGTTATTCCCGCTTCATGTTCCATCATTGCCATTTTTTCAGCTACCCTCATTCAATGCATAAACAAATACTATTAGTCAAGTTAGTGAGTCATGCATGATATGTAAGTCCAAAAAGATATAAATATTTTACTATGATTTTATATTTGATATCTTATTAGTTTATAAATTTTATCGTAAAGCTAAAAAAATAGTATATGATTTTTTTAGCTCAGTGCTAAAGATAAAGATAAAAGTTATCAGTGTTGAGATTTAAAGTTCAAACTTAATGGATGCCACCTTTCATTAGTAACCACATGAACCAACCAAATTAAGCCCTAAGTTCATAATATATAAACCCTTGCTTGAAACCGTAAATATATTTTCCTAATTTTTATTTTTATTCTCTTTTGCACATTTGCAGACTGATTAGATTCAAACCTCAAGACTCTGTTTTTTTTTTTAACATTTTACAACCTAATAATTTTTATTTTGTATTAAAATTTGACTATTTCTTATTACATCCTTTATATCTTAACTGGAATTATTGTAGAACTTTGGTGGCTTAATCATGAGTTGCTGAGCTTTCTAAACCTCCTCAGAACCAGCTCCTGAGAAGGAGATAAAAAAACAAACATTCATGAAGTAGAATTAACCTATAATTTTCTAACTTCAATAGGAAATAAATAATAAATCAAATAATCATTTATGAGCTCTAATACTTATAGCATTTATGTCCAACAGAGGAAACTGCTCTTGACTGATAAGATGTCATAAATTTTTCTTAAAAAAATTTTACATATATTTGGAAGATCATATATTCATATCTCTTGTATTAATATGAGAATAGATATATTGAACATAAGTGTTTGACATGATTACTTTAAAAAAATAAAGAGTTTGAGTAGCATAAAATATTTCATTAAAAATCATTAATATTTGACTAATTGCATCTATATTTTTGTAGCATTAGATGTACTATATTTACTGAATTAATTAGTTTTCTTACTGCTATAAAATGTTGCAGCTATGAAAGGGAAAAGAAAGAAAAAAGATCTTATTCTTAAGTAATGAGATTGCATCAACTAGGAAATTAAGTGCCTACCCTTGCCTTATAGCCCTGGGAATGTCACAACATTACATGGTTCACCGCTTAATTTCTACGGTTTGCTACCACAAACGAAGGGTGAGCTCTAGGATAAAAGCTCACAGGCCTTGGAGAACAAGATTGGAGTGTTTACACTAATCATCTGATGCAAAATGGCCAGTAATGAAGTCCACAAATTGTGTAAATATAAAAAAATTGGCATTTGCTTCTTTAAAATTATGTTATCCTAACTCTTATTTTTTCTAAAGTCCTTGTGTCTAACATTCATATCCGCAACAAATTTAGACTTGAATATGAGAATATGATTCTTAAAATATATTAAAAAAACTTAAAAAAACTAAGTATATCTGTGTCAGATACATACCCGTATCAAACACTTTCCTTTGAGTCTGTGTAACTTAGCTTTAAGGTCTTAAATAAAGATAACTGCATATTTGTCATCAACAAAATCAAATTAAATTTCATTTTTTTCTCTTGCTTTATAAATCCTTTGCTTGATCATTAATGTATGAAATCTATTACAATGCCATATTTGCATAGAATTAGATGTATGTCTACAGGATTTGAATATGAACAATATTAGACTACTTGAAAACTAGTTGGTGATATAGGCAATATACACTGGAGATTTATCTTTGGAAGTCAAACTATTTTAATATCAATGAAAATTTAGTGGACTAAGGAAAATCACTATAGAAACAAATATGGCTTAGATGAAGAATAATATATCCATAAAAATTGAAAATGTAGGACAAAATTAGATAACTTGAGGTAAATAAACCTTCAAAACTTTATCATATTTATATCCTCTTGATCTTTGCTAAGGGTAGATGATGGTGGCACTTGAAAACTAATAATTCAGCGTAAAAGCAAGTAGACACAGCAACCAGTGAAAAATAACAAAACAAAAGATATAGGAAAATGGCAAATAAATATTGACTATTTAAAATGGAAAATTATAATACGATATACGTACATAGGTCATTTATTCATTTCATCCTTAAAAAGGGATTAATATAAATAAAATTGCCATTGGAATTCATTCTTCCTAGCATTAAATCATTAGCCCAATAAAACCTATGCTAAGGTTTTCCTATTTCTATGCTGTACTTTATAGACACTTGATTTCATTTGGACCTTCTCTTTGATATTTAGGAGTGCTTGAGATTAAGAATTGGGTAACCATCTCAATGGAGGTCGACCTTCTCTATAAACCAGGCATTTTAAGACTTAATTTCTCATATTCTGATGACTGTTCATAGCCTAGATCATCGCATGATTAGAAAAGATAACATCCTAAGGTTCGAAAAATGAATCTGGTTAAAAAAAAGTGAAGTTTGAGAAAACTAAAATTTTAATTTCCTTTTTATGGAATTCTCTTTTCAATATAGTGTGCACAGTAAAATTTTCATTTTTATAAAATTTTGGGACCTATATCCATAATGTTCACGAGTAGATTGTCATATAATTGTTATTGATAGCCATGTAGTATTTGTATCAATACCTTCTATGAAAAATCTGAAATCATGGAGAAAAAGTACATATTTGCATTCATACCAGGAAGTGTCCAATTGTGGGATAAATTTCTTTTTTTAATTACTTTTTATTGAAATTTTGAATTTCCTTATTCGTAAGAGTTTTTCTTAAACTTTTCTCTAGGTTAAAGATTTTTAACATTACCCTTTCCTATATATAAAATTTTTCTCATCATATATTTTCAATTGAATATTTTGAATTTAACTTTTCCTAAATTTAAATTCATTCAAAATTTTCCCTTAATTTTTTCCAAGTAAGGAATTTCTTTTTCCATAAGATTGTTTTCCTTAGACTTTTTCTAAGTAAAGGATATTTAATTTTTCCTTTCCTCATATGTAAAATTTTTTTAGTAAAGATTTTCAAATTAAGCATTTTGAATTTAATTTTTTCTTAGTTTGAATTCACTTGAAACTTTTACCTTCTTCTTCCAAACATGAAATTTCCTTTTCCATGATCAAGCATGGAATTGTATTTTCTCACTCATAGAATTTTTTCCATTTATTTTATTTTTCCCCTGACATGAAATTGTCCACTAAAATCCAAGTACAAAATTTTCAATTTGATTCCTCACACCCTAGAATTCTTAAATTTTGGTTTTTTTTTTCAAATTTTACAATTTGGTCCTTTTAATTAAAATTTTCCACTTGGAATCTTTACACAGGAATTTTTATATTTATCTTTTATCTACTAATTATTAATTAAATATTTTTTATTTATTTTATTCTTAATGGTTTACTTTGTACTTGCAAACCTTTTCCACACAGCCAAGCTAATTGCCGGTTTTGTATTTGACTTCTAGCTTAAACTAGTAAAAAAAATTTTTGAATGGTTGCCCCTTTCGCAATAAGGACAAAGAGGAAACTTCCCTTTTTTGCTTCCTCATTTTTGGTTGTCTCCTTCTATTTTCTCTTTCTCTTTACTAGCCTGCTTTGTGCCCGTGTTGTTGGTGTCATTCTTTTTTTTTTTTTTAACTTTACTTAAAAAGCTCTCTTAGTTGAGTCTTCAAGTTTAATAGCCCTTCTAGCTCTAAAGCTTGAAGAGCATTGACAACTTCTATTAAGGTGAGCTTAGAGATGTCCTATGAGTCTTCCAAAGAGGAAGTCTTAGACTCAAACCTCTCAGGAACACTCATTAACACTTTTTCAACTATCTACTTGTCTAATAGTTCTTTACCATTTACCCTAAGTTGGTTTACAATCTTCATAAGCCTATCAGCATACTGTTTCACATTTTTAAACTCCTTTATCTTTAGAATCTTAAATTCCCTCCAAAAAATTCAACACCTGGAAATGCTTCGTTTTGTCACTACCTTGAAACTCCTTTATAAGCTTGTCACAAGCTTCCTTTGCAATTTCATAGGTTGTAGTTTTTGTGAAAATCACATCAAAAATAGCAAAATATGTGTAAGACTTGTATTTCTTTGCTATTTCCTTACTATCTTGCTTCATTTGAGCAATGGCAGGAATTTGCTCTTAAGGGAGGTGTATTTCATCTTGTTTCCAGAATAACCCCTAGGTTTAAGGCTCTCAAATAAGACTTCATTTTCATTGCCTAGATGAAGTAGTTTTCTCCTGCAAAAACGAGAGTTGTTGAAGCTGCAAAGTTACTAGAGGCCATGTTGTAGGTTCTAAAAGATTTAAGTATGAATGAGAAGAAGCCTAGCTAGTTTTTAGCTTGTTTACAATCCCCTCAGACTTGTTATAGGTTTAATGCCATGTTATTTTGTCAAAGAGAAGAAGAGTAAAATACTGTAAAATTATGTAGAGATGAACAAATAGGAACAGGTTCTTATTTTACCAAAAAAAAATTGGCATTCAATTCATTCAAAAATATGTAACTTATGGTACATTTATACAAGAACTACTATAGGTGCAGTAGTTAACCATAACCATGTTAGGAATACATCACCTAACCAAGTACAAACTTGCTGAAACAGATGCAATCATTCTAACAGATTTCTTATGCATTGTTAGTATACATGATATAGTCATATTACGAAAATCATATTATTGTTAGAGTACATAGGAAAAATTATTGGAGATTAATATGGTTAAAAGATTAAAACACTATAAAACACATAAATTGATTAAACGATATTAATCTTAATTAAAAAATTACAAACACAAATATACAAAATTTTATTACCAAAAAGAAAATTCAAAAAATGAATTTTGACCGAGTCAAGGTTAGCAACCTCTGACCTTAAAACGTTTATCACCTGCCCAATCGTGCTTGACAGGTTTTTGCAATACGTCTTGCAGGCCTCCTCGATCTTGTTACCATTCAATAGTACTTTTAAATGATAACACGATGAACCAGAAGAGTGATAAGTTTTCTTCCTTAAAAATACTATATAAGTTTGATGAAAGCTGAATTTTTTCCTTATCTTTTTCTCCCTTAACCTTTGCTTGAGATTTTTCCTATTTTATTAACCAAAACTATGAAAAACAGTTTCAGACAATAGACTTAATGCCATAATAGCAATGGACAATAATTTCAGGCAAGGGATTTAATGCCATGAAACAAAACCATTTTAAGACTATAATTAAAACAAAAAAGGGCAAACAAACTTGAATCCAAAATTTAAACCTGAAACTATTATAGGAATATTTATTATTGTCGCAACGTACCCTGGGGTGGATCCTTGCAGATCTAAGAGTGCGTACGACTTAAAAGACTTTCCTAACTTGGAAATGTCTTTTTGACTGAGACTATTCTTTGCCAATGTGATGAGAACGAGAATGTACAGATTTTTGACTTATTATACAGTGAGGGGGACCATAGATGAATCACTCATCTTATTGGTCTCGTATAACCATCACAAAATGGCCAACGCTTGGAGTCACCATCGATCATTTCAGGCTAGGCATGATCGGATGCCTATTGAAACCTATGTTCTGAGTTACGAAACTCAAAACATCAATCCTGTGGTCTACGTAATGCAAAGATTCACCGTTTGGGTTTGGGAGTTGGTTACGCGTGATGAGGTACGAACCTCT
>JAQSVH010221691.1:0-13755 GCA_029448705.1 Adansonia digitata
TTTAATTTTCATACATTAGTTACGTACTTCCGAATATAAATAAAACTTAAAAATTAGTCACATACTTTCGAATACAAATAAAACCTAAAACTTATAAACTGTGAGACGTAAAATAAAATCACCACATGAATTGGCGATTTCTGGAAAAAAAACAAAAGAAAAACCAAAAATTAAAAAAAAAATTAATGGTGGGAAATCGCCATACGATATGGCGATTTCTCAATTAAATTAAAAAATTAGCCTATTTTAGTAAATAATCTGATTTTGACTTATTTTCGTAAATAAAATATATATTATTTGCATAAAATAGCCCATTTTTGGACTAAAAATAAAAATTGCGTACAAAGCTTATACGTTTCAAAAATAAAAGAGAGAAAAATCCGATTTCTAGCTTTTCTTGAACCCTTTTTTTTATTCTTCTTTTTGTCCATTAAAAGTAAGTTAGCTTTTCCTAAGAGATTTTCAAAAAAATTTTGTATGACTTTGAATTATGCTTTTAAGAAACTTTTAAGCCAAAAAAGTTAGACCAAACAAGTATTTAATTATTCTATCTTATTTTCAATCCTCATTTCTTTTGAAAGCCCTGTTTTAAACGCTTAAAAATTTTTTATATATTTCAAAATTATTTTTCATAATTTTTTTATTTTTTTAATGTTAAAAGCCATAAAACCTTAATGTTATAAAGAAAATTAAAATTTTTGAATAAAATAAGCCAAAAGCAAAATCAAATTTTTTTTCTTAACTTTGTTGTGAAAATCAAAATTCTATGGATGAAGATGGAAATAAAGAGAGTTTTCTAATTTGTAGGAAAAAAGAACAGACAAAAACTGATCTAAACGATGCGTTTCACCGCTAACCAGCCCTAAAATTCACGCTGTTCGTTCCCACAGAACCGATAAAGTAGAACCGCCAAAGGCAGAGGGCAATCGGTAAGCTTTTCTCCTCAAACAGGAAAAGAAAAGAAAAGAAAACAAAATGGCTTCTCTCTGTTACTCTCTCCCCTTAACCCTAAAATTTTCCCCTTTAAACCCTAAACCCTTTCCCAATCTCACCTCCCTCAACCAACCAAAAACCACGGCCCGACTTTCTCGTAGACCGGGCATCACCCGTATGTCACTGAACCCAACTCCGGCCACAGATCGACTAATCTCCGTCGCCGCCTACAGCCTCCCGTTCTTCAACTCCCTCCAATACGGCCGCTATCTGTTCATCCAATACCCTCAAATGGGTACTCTTTTCGAGCCCCTTTTACCCTTCCTAAGCATCTACAAATCTGTCCCTTACGCCAGCTTCGTGGCGTTCTTTGCTTTGTACCTGGGGGTGGTTCGGAACCCGAGTTTCAGCCGTTACGTGAGGTTCAATTCGATGCAGGCGGTGACATTAGATGTGCTGCTGGTGGTGCCATTGTTGCTAACAAGGATACTGAATCCGGGTCGGGCGGGGTTGGGGTACCGGGTGATGGTGTGGGGACATACTGGGGTCTTCGTGTTTAGTTGTCTGTGTTTTGTTTATGGAGTGGTTTGGAGTATTTTGGGTCGGACTCCATATTTACCGTTCGTCGCTGATGCTGCCGGTAGGCAAGTTTAGGAAGCCCTGCCACCCTTCTACTCCTTCTGTGGTAGCTGTTGGTAAGGTAAAACAATTACTTCTCTTTTCCCAAGAGAGAGAGTTGTTTTTGTTAGTGGTTTTTTTTTTTTTAAAGGTAATTGTTTGGTTAAATGTTTTATCTTGTTAATATAATTTCATATTAAGGCAAATGCATGATTATTATACCATTGAAGATCATGATTGTATGTATGAATGTGTATGTACTTAGATGTAAGAAAAGTGTGGCTGGACATTGATGAAACTGGTTTGGAACATGACAAGAGCTCCTGAAAAAGTGAAGAAAATAGGTGGCAGAACGGAAATACCCATGTTCGGCAATATTACAACCTCTTATTCTCCATTTAAATAACAATAAAAATTAATAAAAAGAGAGCTATATTACAACTTGTACAAATAAGTAAATTATTCTTGAATATGTTTCATCAGAATCATCTGATTTCATCTCACTTCTGAAAAGTATAGTAATTTTAGAGAGCACAGGCAGATGAAATCAGCTATGTTTATGTATAGCTGATTAGATTAGGTCAAAAGCTATTGTATGTTTTGTGCATGCTGCTTATCTCATCCAAATCCAATGCAGGAATTTTTAGGTATCTATGGCTTGAAGCGTGTGAGACTGATGGAATTGCCCACTTGTATTCAATGGCTTCCTTACTTAGTTGTGCTGTGATTTTTTTTGCAATGGCCTCTCCTGCCAATGCAATCCTCAAAAGCTGCCGGCATTGCATTGCACATCAGCAACTAGCCTTGTCAATCTTATGTTATGATCCATACAAAGGAAATTGAACTCGTTTAGTGAAATTTCTGTTCAACGGTCCTCCAATGAAAGAAATATCATGTGTCAATTCAATTTTGATTTCAGAGCTTTGTTGAAAAGAAGAGAAATGCTGTGGTAGAATTCTTACCAAACATAAATGGAAACTTCTATGAGATTTTTATAAGATTTCATAGCTACTTCTTGCCTCGTGTATAAGAATAGACACGCCCTGAGATGCTTCTTCTATCATTTCCAAGCATTGCTGAGTGAGTGTCACCACAAAACACAGCCTTCCTGCAGTGTTTATTCCATCTACTGCTTTCAGGACAGGACAGTGTACAGCAGGAAAACTGATGAGCCTTTCAAGCCCTCCTTTATTCCCCAACTTTCTTCAACCGCTTTAGTAAATGATAAGCCGATGAAATATTGTCAGCTGGAACACGTAAATGTCAGTCTTTTTAAACTGCCTTGCAAACAACTTTCTCTAAAAATTGAAGTCAACTTAACATTCTTTATATCTTCATTGTTTTCGGTGACCAACTCATTTTTGTTAGATTCACTATCGAACTCAAAAGCATCCCATGAAGTTGTTGTAGTGGTTTTGTTATCCAATAACTGCATATCTAGATCTCTCAGGTCTTTGATATGCATCTTGGAAAGGTTCAAGCTGTGATGGCCGTATAACAATTAATTGTTCAGGGGCATTCCCTTCAACAAATAATGTGCTAGTTTAAGCATCCATCTTTGTATACTTCATGTCATAGTTAAAAAATCACTTTTCGTTTAGCATCCCTTCTTGGAACCTTTTTGTGATGAAATCAAAACATGATAAAATGATTTGGTGTCACAAGTCAAAAGGAATATTTATACTACTAATGGGAGTATTTTATAGACACTTGAATGAGATACCAAATGAAACTCTCATATTCAGTTAACTTTGTTCAACTAATAAGCACTCATATATTATCTCCAAGTGTCCTTATACTTTAACTTACAAGATCAGGTATATGAATCTTATGCATAAAAGCTTAACATATGTCAGTCTTTGAGCATTATCAATATTTTGTCTTGACAATATGATAATCAGAAACATTTTTTTTTTTTGAAATGCAGTTTTAATGCACAGGGATACAATAATTGTAACTCATTACCATTCTTTTACAAGGTCATTATATTTTTAGGCTTTATTTACATAAGTTATTAATATGATTTATAATATGACTTGTGAGTAAAGGAATCCCTCAATTAAATAAAATAAATAATAATGTTAGATACATGAATTTGACAAGTTCATATAAATACAAGCTAATCTCAATTGACTTATAGAGCTTACACCAATAAATATTAAAAAAAAAATGTGATATCATATTTAATAAAAAAAAATATGAGAAGAGAGATAAATAAAACAAAGTGAAAAGATATCAATTTTAGTTTCATAGTTGCTTTTTCTACTTTTAATTTTTTTAGTCGTGGAATAATTTCTACCAGAAATTTTTTACTAAATATTCGTCAATAACTTTAAAATTTGAAGTATGATGATATCAGAAGTGTTATGATCAATTTATACCAATTGAAAAATGATGGTAAATTTGAACTACCTATTAGACTTGTTCATGGGCAACTAACATACTGTGATAGGTTCAATCGTATTGGATTAGATTTAGGTAAAACATTTTGCTATTCGGGCCATCTTCACTTAAAATGTTATTTAGGTAATGAAGTATTGGTATTTGTGATGATTGTCCTTAATTTAATAGGAGGAGATAAATTTGAAATTTGTAAGTACCATTTTTAGTAGTAACGTTCGGAATGAGATGTAGCAACCAAACATAGGAAATGCGTTTCATAGGATTTCTTTGGTTTTTTTTTTTGTGGGGGGGGGGGGGACTAATGTTGTTTTTCCGACTGACTTAAATTAAATAATCAGATTTCAATTAAATTAAGATATGAGAACAACACAACATAATCTCTCAAATTCCAATTTTACTGAAATTAATGTAATTTAATTTAATTATTTTGTTTATGGAATCATATCACTTAAAATAATTGCTATATAATTAACCAATAAAAATTTAAAATTATGTGAGGTTTATATGATGTCCACACTTATAAATAATGAACTCTTATATAAATTTTTAATATAATTAAATAATTATAATAATATATATAATTGTAAGTGAAATATTTCTATATTTATTGGGTTCTTCATGGAGATGGGGCGCTACTGCATCTCTCATAAATCAGATCCAGCTCAAAATGAAGTCTAAACATGGCCCAAAGAATAATAATAATAATGATAATACTGTCCACGGTAAATATCCCAAAACCCACGAAAATCAAAGCCCAAAGGGCACATCCCGTTTATACACCACCTTAAGAAATTGTGTACTCAAGAATCAGCATTACTAGAAAATCTGCCGCCAGGCCCGTGGTGCTGGAATTATATATATTTTTAATAATATGTACGGGCAATATTTTGGCTATTTTATTAAAATAATTTAAAAATTTTTTATTTAAGGTTTTAGACCGTTTCGAGATTATTAATCGAAATAAACTAATTTAAAAATTTTATTGAGAAATCATCATTTTAAATATCAATTTCTCAACACGAAAAAAAAATATAAAATTTAGTTGAAAAATCACAAATCGACCAATAAATGCTGATTTCTAATCAATTGTAAAACTAGTGCATAATCGTCATATAAAATGTCAATTTCTTAACATAATTGCAAAACCAATGGACAATTAGGGCATATAATTGAGAAATCGCTGTGTCATATGATGATTTTCCCAACATTGTGCATTTTTTGTTTTTTCTTTACCGCGTTCAAAAATCATCATATCATCTTACGATTTCATATTTCATGACATAATTTAAGTTTTAGGGTTTAGGTTCTATTTACATTTGAAAAGACGTGACTAATGTATGAAAATTAATTTTTTTTTGAAATAAAATAAATTGATAAAACTAATGCAAGTTAATCAGATTTTTTCTGATATGAAATAAATTGATAAGACTAATACAAGTAATCAGATTCTTTCTGATATAAAATAAATTGATAAGACTAATATATGATAATCAGATTCTTTCTGATATGAAATAAGTTGATGAAACTAATGCATAAGAAAGACGATTTCTGCTAATATAAAATAAATTGATGAGATTAATACATAGATTGTAAATGTCAAACTACAAAAATTAAATTAATGAATGAGACAAATTCAAACATTTTGTAATACTTTATAACAAAAACTACAACTTTTGTTGCAAATTGCATCTCAAGCAAAGCTCACAACTAGATGAATTCCAACTTGTTGCCTATGTTGTGATCCATCTATTTTTTCTCTTCTCTCTCGCCAACTCTCTTTTTTCCTTTTTTTTTTCCCCTTCAAATCATTTCACAATAACTTTAACATATAAAATAAAACAAGAAAACCTTAATTTTTGGGGGCGAAAACCCTTCGAATCCTTCAATTTTCAATTTAAATATCATATTAGGTATATTAGAAGTTACATTTTCAGATTAGATGATAGATTTTAATGACCGTATAATTTTAAATACTATAAAAATATAAGTAGGATATTTATGTGTTTTCATCTCTTCATTTGTTTTCCATGCATTAAAAAAGGACTTCATCAAGTAATTTTTTTTCTTTTTCATTTAGAGAATGTGGAAATATAATTAAAAATATATGTATATTTAATCTATCTGGACCATTTATTTATTTGCATAGATGACAGCTAAAATAGATCAGGCTGGCTGTAAATTTCCAGAAAATTCATAAAAAATTTGTCTCTATCTTTAATGTGTTGGGTGGAGGCGGGGGAGATTGTTATGTTACAGCTACAGCATGCTCACAAATCTACGGTCAAAGCAACGTTAAATAGCAGTTTGAGAACATTTGCCTATCAATCAATCTGAAAATTAAAAATTCATAGTACTAATTAGTAAAAAGATCATTTTAACCCAAAAGCATGACAACATACCTCTTGCAAATATTAGTCAGGAAAATCTTTGAAGCAGTCAAGTCAGTCAAGTCACAACAGAAGAAGAATAAGAAGAAACTGCCAAACAAACTCCGCTACCCAAAGCATCAGAACAAGCACACAATCCACCCTACATGATGACATGATTTCACCACTAACCTAAACAACATCGATTCCATATCCATCAACCTTGACTGCAACAATCATCTAGTATCGATCACGCCTGAAAGAGACAATGTTTAGACAATAATTAACATTATTTGGACTTCCAACTATCAACGCCAACAAGATAAAAAAATTAAAGACGACCAACATTATTATCAAAAAGTTTATATACAGAATCTAAAGTTCTAACTAATCATAAAGCCAAGCCCCTTGTGACTCTTCATTCTAAATCTCAACTTAACAATCTTTCAACTGACTTCACGCAAAGAAAAAAAAAAGAAAAAAGAAAGTAAGCTTTATAACTCCTATACAAAAGCAGGTACCTGTGCCGATTATAATCCCTGGAACGTTCCATAGACCGAGAACGTGACCTGCGACGACTTCTTGAATCATAATTGCGTGATCGCTCATAATCTCTCTCACGGTCCCGATCGTATCCACGATCTCGCTCATAATACCTGTCCCGATCCCTGCTCCTACGATCGTAATCTCTCCCTCGATCACGACTATCTCCTCGATCACGGTCCCGGCTAGGTTCTCCGTCACGATCCCTACTCCGTTCCTTTGATCTACCTCATCAGTAATTTAGAAATATAAGAGAAGCATTATGAAAGAAAACTGAACCATCTCGCCAGATCCCTTTCCCAAAAAGAAAAAGAAAAACAGTATAGATTACCTTCTGTCATCATATCGATCATGCTTGCGGCTTTTGTTTCTCTCTTCCTGACAAAAATAATTACCAAGAAAGTGCTACTGAAACCATTTTTTGAATAACATGAAAAATGCCACACCAATTTTTTATGCATTTGCCACAAGGACTATACGGAGAAACTTCTAATGCTAGGCAAAAGACTGTAAGCCTTAAAACCAAAAATGGCAAAGCAAAATATATACAGCCTGCTGTAATACCAATCTGCTCCAAATACCTCACATAATCAATTATGCAACAAAACCGAAAGCTGCATCCACCCTCTCACCAACATCTGCAGCTTCTTATTAGTGAGAAGAAACAGAACTACAGACACTAGTTTGGCAACCACCCCTAACTTGATCATATGTCACCAAAGTGCAAAATATGTGGTGCCTACAATTCTAGATTATTTTGCAGCTCATGTTGGATTTTCAGTAGTCCAAGCCAGTACACAAGGAAAGAAAGTTAATTTAGATTTCAGAAGACAAATTTCTTTTTCTCCCTCTACTTCCTCCTCACACTTTTTCTTTTGTATATTTTTTTCAGAGTTCAATATTTGTCAGTATCTAACCAAAATGTCATATCTAATGCATCCCGAGTCCAAATGCACAGGTGCATCTATGGAATAATACTCTGTTTTTCGTGTTCAGTATCTAGATTACAACCACAAAGATAAAAAACGGGGCGAATTATTCATCTCCGAGGTAAGAAAAACTCACAGAGGGCTCACTAACTGAGAATCGGTATAGAAGAATGTGAAACATTATACCAGCACCTGAAGCAACATATGCACAATACCAATTTAAGGATGTCTCAACATAAGATGCATAAAAGAATAGATCAACCCTACTAAGCACAACTGCATCTATTTGATTATTCATTCAATTCACTACGCAAAAGCATTCAAATGACATCTGAGTATTAAAATAGAACAGTTAACACTCAGGTCAGAAGAAGTTGCCAGTGAACTTGTGAATGTAACATCTTGGCAGTCCCTACTCAATATTAAAAAATAATAAATAAATAAATAAATAAAACCACAAAGCTAAAGTTTAGCAAGTAAATACATCATCATACCTGAAGCTCTGATAGTTTATCACGAATTTGCATATAACCTAGATGAAGCTTGCCTCCAAAATGATCTGCTAAACGTCGGTCACTGAAAGGAAAAAACGAAAAATCAAAATATTTCACCAAGAAGATTGAAATATAAGTGAGACAAGTATTGAATAGCTGCCTCATAATTTATTATCCAGCAATAGCATGACCTAGAAGCATGTAAAACAGAAAAAGACGCACATTAAGTAGCTGCAAAAGTTATCCTCGTAAAACTGGGCCCAAAAGCCTGCTGGTAACAAGGAGGTATAATAGTCGGGTCAAAAGTGGAAGCGCTTGAAACCCCAAATGCTGATTTTTAAGCCCCCAAAACAAGCCAAAATAATATGATAATAGCTAGGAGAGACAGAATCAAGATTTACCTATCATAAACACTTAAAAATGCTCCACAAATGTCACAAACACGAAGCTTTTGATCAGTCTGTATGAACATTACAATCCAAAGGATTAATTAGGAGTGGTCAGATCAGATCAGAATATGAAACCAACATCTAATGCACTTTAAAACTTGAATCATCAAGCCAAAAGGAATCATGCAAGGCAACTATCCATTAACCTCTCATATCATAAAGTATTAGGACACTATAGCATATTATGACTTATTCATATAATTTATCCAAGTAGCTCATAAAACAGTAGTCAATAAAAGGAACAGTAATCCTGAATAATAATATCCTGAATTTTTCTACACAAACGCACACAGCAGCAAGCTCAACAAATCATGCCAATATCTATCTCAGAGTATAGATTTCTTCCTATCAAAAAGTGAAATCAAACATAGATCTAACTTAAAAATGTTAAGTTCACAAAAACATGAGAAAGCAGCAAGCTCCCATAACTCGTACCAAACTCTTAATTTTATCACTTAAATATTTTGATCTTAAGATTCTAATTCTAAGCTGCTTATACCAAAGCATTGAACTGATTTCAGGAAGTCTGAGCTTGCATGTGTGTCTCTAAATTTACAAGCATGTCAGTGTTTCTAGGCAGGATGTACAAGAACAAGTTCTTCATACCAAACTTCATTTCCAGTTGTGTGCCGTGGTTTCAAACAGCACCCACCTTCCAATTTTCATTTCAATTTGTGTGCTATAGTTTTTCATTTTCATTTCAAAGTATGGCTTTAGCTTACTAAAGTGCCTTTAATTGTTTGGTTCAGAAAACAGACTCACAATGCGGACATCAACAGCTGTGTACTTCGAGGAATCCAGAACAGGCTCCTGTCTAGCAGGCAGCTGAACAGAAAAGGAAAAAACCATTATACATAAAAATTATATTCACCCCCTAAAAGAAGCAAAAAGAAAAGGAAACAGCAAAAGGGTTTTTTTTTTTTTTTTTGGGGTGCCTAGAAGAGTTAACGGCAAAGACATAAATTGACATACACAGGACAAAATTCAAGGTAAAAAAAGAAGAATAGGCCAAAACTCAGAAATTGAAAACCTTCTTAAGTGCTTCAGCCTCTTCCAGTGCTTTTTGTGCTTCATCCACCATTCCCTTCTCCCCTAAACAATAGAGAACTACAACTAAGCAAAACTAGGTAACCAACAAAAATAAATAAAGCAAAATAACACTGTTAACTAAATCCACATATTACTAAAATTTACAATAACAAACATAATCCTAACCTCAAGGAATATAATCTGAATTCAGCTCATCAATTGGGGCGTGGGGGGATTTTTAAATGAAAAAATAACTTAAAATACTCCATTTTAATACTAAATCATGTTGCCACTATCTTTGCAACTATAACAAAAAGCAATTGCAGAACAAAAGCAATGAATGGTCAAATCATTAATGCCAAAAACAACTAACTTGAGGAGTGAGGATTGCCATTGGTCAATTTATAAATCAATTTATTAGCATAAAAGCATAATTATTTTTTTTAAGTTGAGGTACCATTAAGCAATACACTCACCAAGATCTTCTGCTTTCTTTAGCTTCTCATTTATCATCTCTTGTGTTCGAGGATCAGGTGCAGGTACAGGCAGTGGTGCCAATGGTGGTGCATTTGGCAGGGGTTGAGGCAGTGATGCTCTATCTTTATTGAATGCATCCAAAAGCAGTGCCGACTATCACAATAAAAATAATATCACTTGTTCAAGGGTCAAAAAGTTACGATAGAATCAAGTGAAGAAATACCACTTTATGGCATTACTGTTTTCATTGTTTAATAGATAAAAACTCCAAAAAAACATGATATACCTGCTTATCTGCTCTTTTGGTTCTAAGCTCTTCTACTTCTTCCAAAGCTCGAACCTTAAGATCTGTCTTGCCTTCAAGATCTAAAAAATAGAAGTAAACATGTATGAGTGGAAATATCCTAAAAGGCTAGTAAGCAACCATGTATAAGTGGGAATTTTATGAAAGGGTTCCATTAATAAGTTCCTAATAATTATAAAAATGTTCTAATACTTGCTAAGTTATCTTCAATCTGCAGAAAGTTCAAGGGCTCAAAACAATGTCTTAATTCTGGAATAATTCATATGCCAGCTCAAATGCACGTTACCATGTTGATCAGCTTCTTTCAATTTCTCCTTTATCTGCTTCGACAGCTCAAGTACTTCAGGCGTCTGCAATGACAAATTATTCAAAATCCAAATAAAAAGAAAAATAATAACATCAGATAAAACTAATGAAAGTGCATTAACTTATTTGGCCTCACCTGTGTAACCTCAGTAACCGATATTGCAATAGCAGCTTTGGCATCCTCATCTGCAAGACGCTTTAGAGCTCTGCCAATTTTCCTATCACACTCGACAATGAGTCTATCAATGGCATCTTCCAATTCTCTGTCATAGTTATCAATACCTTTTGCCTTGGCTTCTTCATATCTAGGAATTAGGAAGAGTTAAGCAACCAAACATATACTAGACCTTACTTCTTGATAGCATAATAATAGACCTTCAGCCGATGGTCCATTAGCATGCCACTCTGACTCTTCTTTTCTTCTAACATACTCATATTGGAAACATATCAAATACTTCAAAGTTAAAACTAGAGACAGCTAGAAGGATATAATCCTATAAATACATGGGAAAACTTGCAAAAAATAAAACAAAACCACATACAACCCTTGCACCCAAGTCGAGCAACCTTGTTGATACCTCACTTTTGAAATTTACAACTACATAATACCTACTGACATACCCAAGGTCTCAAGAGAGTACAATGGAGGCATTACAAACTATGTTAAGTCACAATGCAATAACAAAATAACTAATCGCTGACCAATAAGATTTAAAAAGGATACTCTTTCCTCAGCTGCAAAGAGTGGACCTTTGGGCATGGTCCCATATCCATTTTCTGAACCAAGAAGGGATGCAAAATGTGATCAGTAATGTAAAAGCGTAATAACTTCAGACAGGAAAAAAAAGGGCATCAAAAACTACAATCCAACATATTACTAAAACTGAACATTCAACAGTAAAACTCAAAACCTTGATAAGGATGGTCCATTATTGAACTACTGAGCAATAAATGATTTTATCAAAATCCTCTACTCCAAGAAAAGAATTTGTATCAATTGTACTAGGAATAAAAAAAGAACTAAAATAGAAAAAAGAAAATGAAATTGGAAATGCTATAATACACTTATCTTGATTTATTTGTTTTCCATGTCACCAACAATGACAAATCAGAAGAGTTTAGAGTCATAATCCTTTCTTCTTCCCTAGACCTGCTACGTAAACAAACTTAGGAACAAAAAATTTAAATGAAGTTTTCCCTTTCTTTCTTTTCCTACTAGCAACAAATTGTACCTATCATCATGGTTTTTTTACTTCCTAGCTTTCCCATTTTTTTTTCCTTTGCTTTAGATTCCTAATATTACTCAATCCATTTCCTGGCTACCAGCAATGCTCCTTTAGGTTGTTAGTATTTATGCACTTCCTCAAAAGTTATCAAAAGCAAAAGAAAATACATATTTAATTAGTAAATGAAAATAAGAAAATGCAACAAAATCAATCAATATAAAAGTAAAATAATGCCATTTTCCTATTTAAAAGAATCAAAGCTATAAATTTTAATCTGTCAAAAACATTATTGCTTCAGTATTCAAACACATTTTCCTATCATAAGCTAAAAAATTAGTAAAGACAGCCTAATGCAACCTAAACTAATATTATTAAAAAAAAAAACCTCGAATCAAGCTTCCCTTTCTTTCTTTGCAACACATTTTCACAGACTTCCCAAACACTCTGTTTACCTTAATCTATCACTCCACAAATTATATAAATCTCTGTTGTACAATTTAAACAAACAAATTATATAATGGAAGCAGAGGTTAGGGTTTAAGAAGACAAAAAGAATCTTGATAGCAGGTAATTAATGAAGCTAAAAGAAATGAATGAACCGATAGTTAAATTCGATGGAAGTACCGTTAATTGGAAGAGCTCGTGAGGGCAAAGGCCGGACAAAAAGAGACGGCAAACATCGCGATCGTAGTACTTGCGAGTCACTTCCCGTACGTCTCCATTTCGATTGGCTCCCATCAGCACATCGAGCTGTTTCCTCATTGCGTCCATTCTTCTTTTCTTATCTTTTAGTTGATTTCCTCTCCTTTCTCTAGGAAACTGAAAGGGGAATACCTAACCTACAACACTCTTTTTTCTCTTGTAAATACGGCAAGGCAAGGTAAGGTAAGGGAGACTTTTTCTAGGGTTTGGCTCCTCCTGGGCTCGCTAGTTTCGGGGCTTCTATGAATTTTGTTTTATGTACATTGCCCCTGGATAATAAATGCATAGGCTAGAAACTTATTGATCAAATTATAATTTTGGTCCCTCTACGTTAGAAAAATTTTGATTATTGTCCTTATATTATAATTTGTAAAAATTGAATCCCTTTACTATTTAAAATATAATAATCGAATCAAATCATTAAGTTAAAACCATTAACTGCATGACGTGGCTATTTTTAAATCATGTGGCTTTTTTTAATTTCTAGCCGTCTTTTTTTCTTTTAATTTTTTAGTTGGGTTTTATATTAAAAACACAAAATAAAATGTTTTATTATATAATTATTTATTTTCACCTTTTACTTTTAGAACATTACAACAAAGAAAACACCCAATTTATATGAAATACACCCGAAACCCCAATTCATGAGAAACAAAACAACTTCAATTTGCTTTGAAAATCGATTTGATTTAAGCGGCATCATAATCGGGTTTTAGAGTTTGTATACAGTTTAGGGAACATAGGGTTTTCAGGTGATGGAAGAAATTGCTCAAAAAATTTGCTTTGAAACTAGTTTGGGATGCAAGTATTTTACGCGAAGAAATTGATTTCTTGAAAACGAACAAGAAAAAAAAGAAAGTTATGCATTGTTTAGATTAAGAAACCCTAATACCAAATGATTTATGCATGTTTATTTAGTTTAAAATATGGGTAAGTTTTGGAATAAAATCGAATGATTTAAAATTTTGGAGTTAAT
>JAQSVH010221722.1:0-13753 GCA_029448705.1 Adansonia digitata
ATTCTAATGCTAATTCATCAAATGCATCTTGTAATTCATCAAATGAGTAAGTATTAGCATTAGAAGATACCTTGGGCCTATCATGAGCCATGAGACATAGGTTGGCCACCTTCTCATCATCATTATTGGAAGTGTCATTATCACTCTATGTGGCCACCATAGTCTTCTTCTTTTGCTTCTTTGAGTTTGATTTTTTCCACATTGGACATTTAAATTTGATATGTCAAGGTTTCTTGCACTCATAGCAAATAATTTATTCTTTCTCTTTCCTGCTTGAGTCTACCTTCATCATTTCTTTTCTAGGAGGTCTTCTTACTTTATTCATTCTCATGAATTTATTGAATCTTTTTGCGAACATAGTTATTTTTTCATCTTCCTTGACCTATTCATCATTATCACTAGGTGTGGTTAATTTAAAGCAACACTTGCTTTCTTTGATGATTCTTGTCCATGCTTGATCTTTATCTCATAGGTTAGAAAGGAACCTATGAGTTCATCTAAAGAGAGTGCGTTAGGATCTTTGGATTCTTTAATTGCTGTCACTTTTGCTTCCTAAGACTTAGGAAGACTATTGAGTAGCTTCTTTAGCATCTCTTTATTTGGATAGGTCTTTCTGAGTGCCTTCAACCCGTTGATGACGTTTGTAAATCTATCTGACATTTCTTTGATGGTTTCATCCATCTTTATCTTGAATAATTCATAGTCAAGTGTGAGCATGCTTATTTTGGATTCTTTAACTTGATTTGTTCCTTCATGTGTGGTTGTTAACTTGTCCCACACTTGCTTTGCATTGTCACATAATGAGACTCTATTGTACTCATTTAGACCAAGAGCATAAAATAATGTGTGCATGGCCTTGGCATTTAGTTGTGCCATTTTGGTGTCTTGTTCATCCCATTCTTCTTCCTCTTTTGGCACAATGCAATCTTCAACTTTCTTCTTTGGAATGAGTGGTCCATTAACGATGATTTTCCACACTTTATAGTCATTTGCTTGGATAAAGAGCCTTATCCTTGTCTTCCAATATGAGTAGTTGTCACCATTGAAAAATGGAGGCCTCATGATGGAATGCCCTTGAAGTCCTATAGCATTTGTATTTATCTCAAATGCCATAAGACAAACTTTATCTTGGCTTTTCAACTCTTTTGGGCTTCTTGAGGCTTTGATTACAATGTTTGCATTATCCCTTTTTCAGCTATCAAGAATCTTTTCTCAAAGTTGTGAGACCTATAATGGAGACCAAAGCTCCTGATACCAATTGTTAGCTTCAAAAGAGAGATTGAACCAAGAGGGGGTGAATTGGTTCTATAAAAAATTTGTAAATTTGAAAATTAAAAATAAGATAAGGAAGAGAAAACCCAATAATGGATGTATAGAGGTTCAGTCTTTTAATTTGGCACCTACGTCCTATCTTCTTGATACTTTCTTACCAAGGTGATTTCCATAATTCACTAAGGAAATTGTTACCTTTAAGGCTAAGGTATAACTTTACACAACTATCTTTTAAGGCTTAGATAGAATCTTTCAATTACTTTGAGAATTATACTCCAAACTCTCAAATATTTTCACTCACTTTCATACAACCCTTCTTGTGAAATAAAAGAAGTACTTTTCAAACAAATTGAACCTCTAGTAGGTAGATGTTTGCTGGAATTTAAGTACAAGAAGAATGAGATACAAATAAACTTAAAGAGCATGAATTGATACAAGTGGAAAGTAATGAATTTGATGATTTTGAGCTTTTGTTGTTCAATGATTCAATGAAATCTATATCTCTACTTCCTCAGCTATTTGGAACCTCTATTTATAGCTGGAAATTGATTCATAGATGTTAGGCATTTAATGTGGTAGTTGGAGAGCTATTATAGCCTCCATAAATGCTTATTTTCGTTCAATCCTGCACTATAGTATAGATACAATACCAGTAATATCAATACACAATTCTAAAAATTGACTGTTACAACTTGTTGTATCGATACTGGGATCTGAGTATCGATATTAAGCAAGCTGTATCAATATAAATACCTTTGTATTGATACATATGAGGGTTTCAACCAAACCTAGGCTACTGCTAAACTTTGTATCAATACTCATGGGGTGAGTATCAATATTAAGTAGCCTGTATTAATACATACACACTTGTATCAATACATTTGAGGGTTCCATACAAACCTTGGCTAATACCAAGCCTTGTATCAATACTCATGAAGTGAGTATCGATACTAAGCAGCCTGTATCGATACATACATACTTGTATCGATACAATTGAGGGGTTTTATGCATAGTATCGATACACTTGTTCTTTGTATCGATACTAACCTTTAAAACTGTTCGTGAAATGATTTTTGTTGACTCAAACACATCTCAAGAATTGTTCTAAGTATAAATATATAATTTTGACAAATTACAAACTTAGTATTTTTAAAGATGCTTTTCAATTTAAACATAACTACCAAGTTGAGTATTAATTTAACTTAAGTTGTTTGTTATATCAAAACCGAAATCAAGTTTAACAATAAGGAATAAAGTAATGGACGAAGACAATATAAATGGGAATGATTCAAATGAAGATGACGAGAGGTTGATGGATGTACAGTGCGATTGTAGCAATGACTCAAATGCTAATAATGAGTTGGAGGTTGCTAAGTAGAATTTAAGGGTGTATATTGAGCAGAAAAAAGTTGTACGTGATGGTAAAGGTGATGTTAAATTAGATGATGATGAAGGTAATGATAGTGGTGAAGACGAAAAAGCTAAAACTGACAAGATTGATGGATACATGAATAAATACTTTTATTCATCAGACCCTTGCAGTTTTAAAGACACTAGTGATGGTTCGATGAAGATGATGCACAAAGGGTGTAATCTGGCAATACAGCTAGACTTAGATTTTAAATTTTGAATATGTTTCAGAATGTTCTTTGTGATTTATCTACAATGAAAAGATTTGAGTTTAAGTACAAAAAGAATGATAAATTAAGAGTTAAAGCTGTGTTTAGTACTAAAACCTATAAGTGGGCTATTCTTTGCCCAGGGTGTAGGACTAATAGGATGTACATGGTGAAAAAAATTTGTTTCTAAGTATTCATGCCTATCCACTTCAACAAATAAAGAGTGACAGCCTATGTGATGGTTACAAGGTATGTAAAATAGATTACCGCTACGTGTTTCATGAAACTAAGATATTAGAAGGCACTAGTAAGAAAGCAATTAAGGTTTACTGTGTCATATAGTGTGTGCAAAGCAATTAATGATTTTGTTATTGTTAGCTATATTACCTTTGAATTAATATTTATTTTTATATAACTAAAACTTAAGCTTGATTGGTTTATTTTTAAATATTTTGAAGTTATTTTTTTCAATTAATTATTTTGAAAACATTTAGAAAAGGACCAGAAAGTGTTTTAACTCCTTTAACCACTTAAAAAAAATCCCTACTGCATATATTTGCATAAAAAATTTTTAGATAAGTTTTATATGTTTTAAAGTCATGAAAAACCCTTTAAAGATGATATTCATATGAATATATCAGTACACTAGGTGTATGTATCGATACAATGCTTGGCAATAGCTACAATGCTTGGCAATAGCTAAACTTTCACGAAACCATTAAATGTATCGATACAAGATTGGAACGTATAAATACATCTTGGATTGTATTACATATAAATTGTATCCATACATGGCTTTTCCAATGGTCACATCTTTGTATGGATATAGGTAATGTATTGATACAAACCTAAATATATCAATATAATCTGGCGATAAGGAAAAGGAATCACTTAAATGAAGACTCCAATGGCTTTATTCCTTCACCAAACATCCCAAATAGCTAGATTCATGATTAAGGCTATAAATAAGCCTCTTTAACACCTCCAACAAGATAATGAACCAAGACATTAAGCATATTTTACTTCTCTTACATATTTTGTTCTAAGTAGTTCACAAATACATAAGATTAATTTTGCCTATCCTTGTATTCTTCACCTTGTGCCTTTAGATACACATATCCTTTATGCCCAAAACTTTTGTAAACATCTAGCCTTTAAAGGTTTTATTTATTTACACCTTAACCTTTTATATTAAATGGGAGGTTACTACTTAGCCATCAAAAGTAGAGGTTGTTATCTTAGCCTTAGAAAGATACAAAGGGTAGTGCTATAACATGGCCCAAATACAAATCTTGACCTGCCCGACTTAAAAGGTGGGTGTACCCTTGTTCTATAAACATTAATATATCATTATTTTGTTTTATTTTGGGGGCCATATCATTATTATTTTTCTTTTTTTTTTGTGTAAGTCTAGAGATTAAGTCTTTGAGATGAATCATTCACTTGACTTAACCCTAAATAGGTATTACGAAATGACCATTGATCTAGACTCGCCACCAATCTATTTTGGGTTAGCTGGCATTGGTCTACTAGAGTTTAAATTTTGAGGGTTACAAAACATTTGAAAACAAACTTTGAGGTATGCGATAACACCAAAGATCATTTAAAAGGGTCCAGCAATCAATTACAATCACAAATAAGGATTGATCCTTCTCACAAGGCCCTGCAATTAGTACCTTATTAATCATATGTCAACTTAAAATTTGAACTTTATCCGATTTCAATATCTAGTATTTAATTATAATTCTCATATAAAAATAAAATTTAAAAAAAAAATCAAAATATCATTATAAAATTTTAATTATAAAATTTTATGAAACAAATTTATTATTCCATCTAAGAAAATTGGGTTTTTAATAATTTTAAAAATCAAAATATTTTTCGTACTCTATAGGAGGACTGGTGGAATAGAAAAGATTTTATCATTTTCTTTCGTACCCTACTGAAAAGTCAATGGAATACGAGAAAATATCTTTTGCACCCCACTAGAGAGCCAAAGAATACAAACGATTTTATTTTTTTCGAAATTTATAAAGAATTCTAATTTTCTCATTTTTAAAAAGATATTTCATTATTAAAATAATCCTTGAAACCTTTTTCATAAACTGGGAGACATTCCACGAACAACTTTAATTTGAAGGCATTGCCTTAATTTTCAAAAATTTTTTATTTTACTAAAAATATTAATATTTATCCTAAGACTCGATTTTGACTATTCGTGCAAAACTAAACTTAAAGAAATCAAACATGGCCGATAAAACCAAAATGTTCTTTAGAGTACTTTTGACATGAAAGTATCCTAGAACTCTAAAAGACTCGGTTTTTTAATACAAAATTATCAAAATGCCCTAAGATATGCCTTCGACGTGAGAATATCTTGGTACCCCTAAAGGACTCAAAAGTGATCATAAAAGATGAACCTATCCCTAATGCACACTTTCACCATGAAAGAATCTTAGTGATTACATAGGGCTCAATTCTAGGATAAATTACTAAAATATCCCTAAGGTCTACCTTCGACATATAGGTATCTGGATAAACCTAAAAACTCGATATTATCATGAAAAGATGAATCTATTTTTATTATGCACCTTTGACATATAAGTATCCCGATAACTCTAAAAGGCTTGAAAATAATATGTATGACAATTTTATCCTAAATGGGTAACTTAAATACCAAAATTGATCTAAATTGCAAAATTTGCTAATAGGTCTCTAATTTTCTCAAATTACATTTTGGCCCTCAAATTGCTAAAAGTACTAGAAAAAATCCTAAAATGAACAAAATATGTTAAATGGGTAATTCAACGTAAGAAAATAACGTTTTAACCTTAACATGCAATGTTTTTCTAAATGGTCCTAAACTTTCTAACTTTACAAAATGATCTTTACATAAAATAAACGTTATAAAATAACATAAAGCACATCAAAACTGATATAGAGAACAAGCTTTACAAAATGGTCTTTACATAAAATAAATGTTATAAAATAACATAAAACATATCAAAACTAATACAGAGAACATGCCAAATATTATCAAAAGGCTTCGGCCAAACACCTTTGGCATTTCAACAATTTTTTACCTTTTTACAATCAAGTCCTTAAACTTTCAAAATTTATGAAAAGACCCTTAAAGTCTAGAAACACATGAAACATACTTAAACATATCAAAGCATACATGAGAACACCCCTAAGGGTTTCACGAAGCATTCACCAAGGTTATATGGCCTTAGAAAAGCTTTTGCAACTTTTACAATTTCTTCCTTAAATGATTTAAAATACAAAATAAACATCAAATACATCAAAATCAACTTGGAAAGCATACCAAAAAGTCACTAGGAACATTCGACCAAGTACCTTTAGCCTTGGAACAATATTTTTCAAGTTTTGCAAATGCCTTAAACTTTCTAACATTACAAAATGACCCTTAAAAGGTTAAAAAAGTATGAAATGCATTTGAACATGTTAACAATGCATGAAAGCACTCCTAAAGGTGCATAGAGCATTTAGCCAAGCATGGATGGCCTTGAAATTTTTTTTTCAATTTTTGCAATTTGGACCCTACACTTTTCATAATTACAAAATAATCTAAAAAATCAAAATATCGCAAAATCAACAATATCATATTTAGCTAAGCTTGAAATCACCCTTTCAAAGCCTTAAAATTTGGAAATTTTTTTTTAATTCCTTACAAATTTTCACTATTACAAAATAATTCAAAATACCATAAAGTCAAGCATTAAAAACTATTTAAGGACCACAATCATTTTTGGCCAACATACATATCAACTAAAATCAAATTTTTTTCATCACATATTGTCATGAATATCAATATAAATGCATGTAATAATTTTTATCAAGCTTAAACATGCATAAAATCATGATAAATAATGAATAAATAAACAAAAACCAACTTGAAAAAAAACTATTTTCAGTATTTCTATTAATAAACATAAATTATCTAGATGAAAATCAACATACTACTAATAAAAATTAGATAAAACAACAAGATTAAGAAACTCTGTTCATAGCCATCATACTTGGCCTTCCAACATGGATTAAAATCCATGAGCTCAAGTAGTCATAAGGCTCACTAAAAGGAAGAATCAAGCGTGGAATAAACAAAAATAAACATTTTTACAAGAGAGATTACCTTAAAAAGCTTGAAAACCTAAGGAATTTTTATGTTTTTAGTTAATTTTTGTCATGAAATGCTAAGCCTCTTCTTGAAACATCCTCCCTCTATTGATGAGGGGGAGGTTCGGCCAAGGTTGGATGGATATCCGCTTTGGCTAAAAACCCATGTGATATTTCTTTTTTATTTTTTATTTATTGCGTTTTTGATAATTTTATATTTTTCAGACCTTTTTAGCTTTTTTGATAAAGCTTAATTAAAGAGTTTTGTCTTTATGTGTGACTCACTATGGTTAGTCACGAAACCTAATTGTAGACCTCATAATTATTTAGATAATATTAACTTAATGATAAAATTTAATACCAATTAAATTAATTCTCAAATAACTTGATTATCAAATTTCAAAATTAAAAATAAATATGCATAAAATTATCAAAATGCAAGAATAAATAAAATTATAATTACAAATTTTCATAAAAAATGAATAAACTAAAGTAAAAGGGCTAAAGAAATTAAAAATTAAAAATTAAAAAAATTAATTATGAATTTAATCACATAAAAGGCCCAATTAAATTTCTTGTCAAAAATTTTGGATCAAAAAACATTAATAAAAATTTTGGAAAGAGAAAAAATTATGGGCTTTGTTGTAAAATCTAAATGGGCATATTTGGGCCTTGTTAGAAATGAAATGTGCTTGTTGGAATAATTAAGGAATGGGCTTGTTGGGTTTGTAGAGAATGAAATGGGCTTAGGAGAAAATAAAAAATGGGCTTAGCAAGGTTATTGGGCTTGCTGGGCCTATTAGCAAAATTTGAAAGTTTTAGGCCCATTAAAAAAATTTTCAAAATAAAATTAATAAAAATAATAGAACTTTCTTATAAAAATTTCAAGTATTGAATTATATAAAAAAAATTTTAAGAAGTTTTATGTGCAAAAAAAAAGATAATTAAAAATCTCAAATTTGTTAAATTTTACGAGAAAAACCTTTATGGAAGAATATTATTATTTGAAAAAAACGAAAAACTCATAAAATAAATTAAATTTTCAAAAATTGATTTAATATTAATTTAAAGAAATATTTGAAGTATAAACTAAAAAAATTTTACTGAAAAAAATTTACGGAGGAGAAATGTATTTTTGAAAAGAGAAAATTCCAAAATAAATTTAACTTCAGAAGCTGAATTTAATATCTTACCCAAAACATTAGCTGTAAAAAATAATAAAGATAAAAACTTGAATTTTGGAACAAGTTTCATCAAAAAATTCAGGAGCAAAAACTCTCGGTACAATGAAAAATTCAAAATTAATTGATAAATTTTCCAATTTGACATCTCATGTTATAAAATGTCAATATGAATTTTTTTCTTTAATATTTTTTATTTTTTGGAAAGCATATCGCAATAAAACTACACAGGTATTGATAAAAATAAACGACAATCAACTTTCTAAATTTTCTTTCCGAATTTTACCCAAAATCTTGCAAAATTCTTAAAATGGAAGTTTGACTATGATATCATTTACAAAAAATGGATATCCAAAATTTGACAAGAAAATATTCAAAAACAATTTTTTCTTGAATATTCATCTTTTTATCTAAGATTTATTCTCTACAGCCATTGAAACTGCATTTTCTTTCTTGTGCATACGCGGCCATTTAGGTATGACTAACTAAATCTTGAAAAAACCAACTTGCTTGGAGGAGATTAACCTCTACCAAGCCAACCGCTCAATTATCAATCTTGAATATTTAGGATTATTAGAAAAAAGGGCCCGGATGAAGTTATATGTCTACAAGTAAAGGTTACTATCTTAGCCTAGAAAGAGAATGTAAGGGTTATACCTTGTCTTTAAAAGGTAGACAATTCAAATGAGTGAATTGGGAAAATTTGAGGTAAGTAAGGTCAAGGTTGAGAGCGTAGGCAATCGAGATCAAACCTCTTTAAATATTTGTGTTTGCTACTCTTTCCCTATCTCTTTAATTATTTTTATTATTCACTAATTTGTACTCCAAATTTTATTATTTAGATTTCTCAATTTGATTTATCAAACTTTTAATTTATAAAATGATTTTAAGAAATCAATTCACCACTTCTTGATTTCATTCACCATTAAAACTACTAAGAATGGGTATCAGAGCTTGCAATTTGTTCCTATAGGCTTAACATCCTTAAGCAAAGAATTGCAAAAGACCAAGAAAAATGGCTAGTAGTGATATATTTGTATAGGCTAAGAAGGATATTTAATCAAGAGGCCTCCTTTTTTCAACTATAAAAGCTACGTTTCTTAGAAAACAAGGATAAGGCTTTTTGTCCAAGCCAATGATTATCAAGCTTGGAAGATAATCATGAATGGCCAATTTATCCTATAAAGATAATAGATGATCTATCCCTAAGGATGAAAGCAAATGGGATAAAAAAGACACCAAGATGGCTCAACTAAATGCCGAGGCCATGCATATTTTCTTTTATGCATTAGGGATAAATAAGTGTAATCGTATGTCCCAATGTGATAGCGCCAAGGATTTATGAGACAAATTGACTATTAAACATGAAGAAATCAATTAAGTCAAAGAATCAAAGATAAGCATGCTCACCCTTGAATATGAGATATTCAAGATGAAACCAAAGGACAACATAAAGAAGATGTTTGATAGATTTACGAACATTATTAAAGGCTTGAAAGGTCTTGGGAAGGTGCATCCTAATAAGGTGATGGTCAAGAATATGTTGAAAAGCCTCCTTAAGTCATGGGAAATTAAGGTAACCATAATTGAAGAGTCAAAAGACCTTAACCTCCTTACGTTAGATGAACACACCAGATCATTTCTCATATTTGAAAAAAGATGACTTATGGAAAAGAGCAACCAAAGAAAGCTAGAGTTGTATTGAAAGCTTCCACGGGTAAGAAAAAGGGAGAGGATGACGAGGATGGTGAAGATGTTGAGATGATCATCTTTGCCAAGAAATTCATGAAAATGAACAAGAGCAATTCATCTTAAGCCAAAAGGTTAACAAGGTGGTATGTTACAATTGCAATGAATTGGGCCAAGTCAAATCTGATTGCTTATTGTTGAAAAAAAAAAAAGAAGAATAAATCATTTGTAGTAACTTGGAGTGATAGTGACTATCTAATAATGATGACTCCAATAAAGACCAACTTAAAAACCTTTGCTTCATGGCTCTTGATGAGCCCAAGGTAGACTAAAACTCTTATAATTCAGGTTCTTATTCATTGGATGAAATGCAAGATGCATTTAATCAACTTGCAATTTAGTTTGAGAAAATGAATTCAAAATATAGAAAAATGATTTCAAAATTGAAAATTAAAAATTATTTGTTATTGAAATTAGAAATTGAGTTCTAAAATGAAAATAAAGATTTAAAAAATGATTTTGATGATTTCAAGTTAAGAATTGATATTTTAGAAAAGTCAATTTTAATTTGAAAAAAAAAATAGAGAGCTTGGAATATGAAAAGAAAATCATTTTAGAATAATCAGTTCAAATGAGTATGACCAAATGCACTCATTGCTAATATCATAGTCACACATCACATACTTGTCTTGTTAAGAAAATGACACAATTTAAAATAAGGTAAGTATAGGTGCCAAAAGGTATAGGAACTTAGTAACTAACTTTTAAGGACCAGAGCAATTTGGGCACCAAAACGCAAGTGAAAGTCTCTTGTAGGTGTGTTGGAGTAATAAGGAGCAAAGCAATACAGTTGAATGCTCTAGACATGCAAAAAAGTGTGATAGGCAACCTCTAAGCATTAACTTATTGATTATGTATTTTTATTACTTATTCACATTATGTATGTGTATATATTTATAATTATATAATGTTTTATTGAAAATATTTTTATGAAATATTGTTTTGATGCTAAATAATTTTTATGAAAATTCATGTTTTGCATCGTGAGTGATTATGAGCTTAATTGTATATGCATTTGATGATTTGATGCTTAATGATGATATGTTAAATTGATTTGTGAAATGGTGTTATAAAGCATGAACTCAAACATGATTTTTGCATAAAAGCTTGATTTATATAAAATTCATGCATTGAGTTGTTGAAAAACTCTAATACATGACTAAATAGTATGCATATCCTTAAGGGTAGTATTTAGAGCTTACTTATATGATTGAATGACATGAACATGTATTGGTAAGTCTTTGAGTCTCTTTAACGCTTTATATTCATGCTTTCATGAGATGTACAATGTTTGTTTAAGTACAATGTTTGTTTAAGTTGTAAGTTCATGTTTTATGGCTTGAACAAATTTGGTATATATTGAACACGTCTATAAATCTGTGCATACATGGCTTGAATGAAAATTTCTTATTTCAAGACCTTTAGTTGTATATTGGTTGAACTTAAGTTGCTTATGTGACCAAATATGCAGATTCATTCAAACATTGTTTAAAAACTTATTTTAAATCAAATATTTAATCATTCATATGAGTTTTAAACGTTTAAAATCAAATATTTGCATTAGAATATTAAATCGTGGGTTTTAAAAAGTAAAATTGCATGTGTTTTAAGCATTTTTCAAAAAACTTAAGGCTTGTATTGATACTTTTGAGACTTGTATCAATACAATGAACCAAAACCCAAATTGTATCAATGCATTAAATTTTGTATCAATGTAAAAAACACTATGTGCATCAATACACACTTATTCTGTATTGATATATGCTGATTATTTTAGTCAATTTTGTGTTGTTTTGGTTCTAAAATGCAAAATTAATCCTTTTAATGGTTTTTTACTTAAAATGTTTTGTTTTTATGATTTCTAAACCTTAAGGAACATCATGTCATAATTTATCACATACTTAAACATCCAATTTGATTAATTGATGAGTGTTTCACAAATTAAATGCATGACTTATATGATTAAGTGCTTATATTGCTTTATGATGCTCAAAAACACAATTTTATATGCATCATTGTTTTGTGCCTTGATGAACATATCTTCGTGCATTATTATAATTGGTACCATATGCTTAATGATTCCCATTTATTAATGTTTGGTATCATTTGTTGCAAAATCTTATGAAGATAATTGAACTTTTTTTAAGTTGACAAATTCATGAGCTTATTGAACATTTTTTTTAATATCTATATATGACAGTTGACTCTTGGAACTACTGATGTTTTTTTCTTTTGCCAAGATGTCTTTTCTTAAGTTTTTCAAGGTTCATTGAGATAAAAGCTTTTCACGTAAAGATGAACACTTGCAAAAAGGAGCAAACAAAGCATACAACCTCTTCAAATCAAGCCAAAATCACAACATGATTGCTCAAACACTTAGAATCATGGACCCAAAGTTAAAATGAGTATATCAACAAAGCTTGGTAAGGTTAAAGCAATTACTAAACTAAAGTTATTCCGCTCTTATCCTTTAACATTAAGTTTGATGACATGCATGAGTTAATACAATTGGTCTCTTTGCAAGTAATGTATGCTTGAAATGTTTGCTAAGTATGAATCTTTGAACATGACCTTTAGTTAAGTTTTCTTTTATATCTTTTGTTCTAACCCTTGTTTTTAACAATTGATATCCTAGATCTTAATTTCTTTAACTCATGGACTAACATGATTATATATTTATACATGTTCATTGATTGAATTATTGCTCAAATAATTTTATTGACATATCATGAATGAGCAAATGATTTTTCAACCTATGAAATTTGCTATGATTCTCTTAAAATGGTTTTTTTTAACTTTCAATGTTGTTTCTTAAATGATTAAGAGTAGTATGCATATGTACTAAAAATTCAACAGTTGGTATCTATTGTGCATCTAGACAACAATTGGATTACCATTCTTGAAATCCTTTTACATTTGGCTTGTTTTATCAATCATAATCTCAAATTTTCTTAATCATCTAGAAAATATACAAAAATTGCATGAACCACACATTAGGGCTTAAATGCATACAATTTCTCAACAATTGGTGTACTACTCATAAATAATTCATGATTAGCATAGCTCTTTGAAAACTTTTATTGAGGGTGAGTTTTATTGAAAATCTTTAAATGATTAAAGGGGAGTTTCACAAGCAAATTAATTTTAAGTTTTGTTGTATCAAAAAGAGGGGAGATTGTTAGCTATACTAGCTTTGAATTATTCTTAGTTTTGATATAACTAAAACTTGAGCTTAATTGGCTTATATCTAAATATTTTAAAGTTAGTCTTTTTTCATGAATTACTTTGAAAACACTTTGAACAATACTAGAATCACCTTTAAACACTTAAAAAATGTATTTCTAATGCATACATTTGTATAAAACATTTTTTATATAAGTTTTTTATGTTTAAAGGTATGAAAAACTCTTTAAAGATGATATTTATATGAATGTATTTGATACACTAGGTGTATCTATCGATACAATGCTTGACAGTGGCTAAACTTTCATGAAACACTTAAATATATCAATGTAGGCTTGGAATGTATCGATACATCTTGCATTGTATCCCATTTAAATTGCAACGATACATGGCTTTTCCAACGGCCATATTTTTGAATGAATACAAGCAACGTATCGATGCAAACCTAAATGTATTAATACAATCTGGTGATAATGAGCGGGAATCACTCATAAGAAGTCTTTAATGGCTCTATTCCTTCGTCAAACATCCCCAGTGACTATATCAAAGCTATAAATAAGCCTCTCCACCACCTCCAACAAAATAATGAACCAAGAGACTAAGCTTAGAATC
>JAQSVH010221763.1:0-13751 GCA_029448705.1 Adansonia digitata
TTCATCCTTCAACTGAGATAAATGATAATTCTCGCAATAATCTTCATCCCTTTTTAGATTAGGCACTACAATCATGTTCTCCTCATTGGGATACACGATATTGATGCTTTGGTTTTCCAAGAAAGTCTTTTCTCTCCACCATTTTCCTTATAATCAAAGCTCATCCATCAAAAGAGAAAATTTTGGATTCTCATAATAATCTTCATTTTTTTATGATCAGGCACCGTAATCATGTTCTCCTCATTGGGATACATGATACTGGTGCTTTGGTTTGGCAAGAAAAACTTTTGTTTCCACATTTTTTATAGAATTAATATTCATCCATCAAAGGAGACAAACTTGGATTCCTGTAATAATCTCTATTTTTTTGTGATTTGGTACTACATTCATGCTCTCGTCATTGGGATACATGATATTGGTGCTTTGGTTTAGCAAGGAAAGCTTTTCTCCCAACCATTTTCCTTATAATAAAGTTCATCCGTCAAATGAGACAGACTTGGATTCTCATAATAATCTCCATTTTTTTGTTCTTGGGCACTACAATCACGTCTCCTCTTTAAGGTGCATGATATTGATGCTTTGGTTTGGCACTATTTTCCTTAGAATCAAAATTCGTTCATCAAACAATTCAAACTTGGATTCTCATAATAATCTCCATTTTTTTGTGATTAGGCACTACAATCACATTCTCCTTATTGGGTACATGATATTGGTGCTTTAGTTCGGCAAGAAAAGCTTTTCTCTCTACCATTTCCTTATAAGCAAAGTTTATCCGTCAAATAAGAGAAACCAAGATTCTCACAATAATCCTTAGTTCTTTGGAATCAAAGTTTGTTTGTCAAACAATTCAAACTTGGATTCTCATAATAATCTCCATTTTTTTGTGACAGGGCACTACAATCACGTTCTCCTTATTGGATACACAATATTGGTGCTTTGTTTTGGCAAGAAAAGCTTTACTCTCTACTAATTTCCTTATAGTCAAAGTTCATCCATCAAATAAGACAAAACTAGATTCTAGGAATAATCTTTATTCCTTTTGTGATTGGGCACTACAATCTTGTTCTCCTATTTGGGATACATGATATTGGTGCATTGGTTTGGCAAGAAAAGCATTTCTTTCCCCTATTTTCCATAGAGTCAAAGTTCGTCCATTGACATGGACAAGATATGATGCTCACAATAATGTTTATTCTTTTTTGTGATTGGGCACTACAATCATGTTCTCCTAATTAGGATACATGATATTGATACTTTGGTTTGGCATTAAAAGTTTTCCTTTCCACCATTTTCCTTAGAATCGAGGTTCATCCATTAACTGAGATAAACGGTAATTCTCATAATAATCTTCATTCTTTTTGTGATTGGACACTATAATCATGTTCTTCTTATTGGGATACATGATATTGGTGCTTTGATTTTGCAAGAAAGGCTTTTCTCTCTAGCATTTTCCTTATAATCAAAGTTTATCGATGAAAACAGACAAACTTGGATTCTCATAATAATCTTCATTTTTTTTTATGATTGGGCACCATATTCATGTTCTCCTTATTAGGATACATGATTTTGAAGCTTTGGTTTAGCAAGAAAAGCTTTCCTTTCCACATTTTTTATAGAAGTAATGTTAATCCATCAAATGAGATAAATTTTGATTCTCGCAATAATCTCCATTTTCGTGTGATTCTGCATTACATTCATGTTCTCCTCATTGGGATACATGATACTTGTGCTTTGGTTTGGCCAGGAAAGCTTTTCTCTGAACCATTTTCCTTATAATCAAAGTTCATTCATCAAATAAGACAAACTTGGATTCTCGTAACAGTCTCCATTTTTTTTGCTATTGGGCACTACAAACACATTCTCCACTTTAGGGTACATGATACTGATGCTTTGACTGGGCACCATTTTCCTTAGAATCAAAGTTCATTCATCAAACAATTCAAACTTGGATTCTTACAATAATAATCATTTTCTTGTGATTGGGCACTATAATCATGTTTTTCTCATTGGGCACATGATATTGGTGCTTTGGTTTGGCAAGAAAAGCTTTTCTCCTTGCCAATTTGCTTAAAATCAAAGTTCATCCATCAAATAAGACAAACTTGGATTTTGGTAATAATCTTCGTTCCTTTTGTGATTGGGCACTACAATCACGTTCTCCTCTTCGGGATACATGTTATTGGTGCATTAGTTTGGCAAGAAAAGCATTTTTTTCCATCATTTTCCATAGAGTCAAAGTATATCCGTCAACATAGACAAACTATGATCCTCGTAATGATGTTCATTCTTTTCGTGATCAGCACTAGAATCATGTTCTCCTAATTTTGATACACGATATTGATACTTTAGCTTGGCAAGAAAAGCTTTCCTTTCCACCATTTTCCTTAGAATCGAAGTTTGTCCGTCAAGTGAGATAAATGATAATTCTCGCAATAATCTTTATTCCTTATACGATTAGGCACTACAATCATATTCTCCTCATTGGGATACAAGATATTGGTGCTTTAGTTTTGCAAAAAAGGATTTTCTCTCCACTATTTTCCTTGTAATCGAAGCTCATCCATCAAAAGAGAAAAACTTGGGTTCTCATAATAATTTTCATTTTTTTTTGTAATTGGGCACCGCAATCATGTTCTCCTCATTGGGCTATATGATATTGATGTTTTAGTTCGGCAAGAAAAACTTTTCTTTCCACATTTTTTGTAGAATTAATATTCATCAATCAAACGAGAAAAACTAGGATTCTCGTAATAATCTACATTTTTTTATGATTCCAAGCTACATTCATGTTCTCCTTATTGGGATACACGATATTGGTGCTTTGGTTTGGCAAGCAAAGCTTTCTTCTCAACCATTTTCCTTATAATAAAGTTCATCCATCAAATGAGACAAACTTCGATTCTCATAATAATCTCCATTTTTTTGTTCTTAGGCACTACAATCACGTCTCCTCTTCAAGGTACATGATATTGATGCTTTGGTTTGGCACCATATTCCTTAGAATCAAAATTCGTTAATCAAACAATTCAAACTTGGATTTTCATAATAATCTCCCTTTTTTTTGTGATTAGGCACTACAATTATGTTCTTCTAATTGGGTACATGATACTAGTGCTTTAGTTTGGCAAGATAAGCTTTTCTCTCTACCAATTTCTTTATAATCAAAGTTCATCTACCAAATAGGATAAACCTAGATTCTGGTAATAATCTTCATTCTTTTTGTGATTGGGCACTACAATCTTGTTCTCTTCTTTGGGATACATGATATTGGTGCATAGGTTTGGCAAGAAAAGCATTTCTTTCCACCGTTTTCCATAAAGTCAAAGTTCATCTATCAACATAGACAAACTATGATCCTCGTAACAATGTTCATTCTTTTAGTGATTGGCACTACAATCATGTTCTCCTACTTTGGATGCATGATATTGATACTTTGGTTTAGCAAGAAAAGCTTTCCTAGCCACTATTTTCTTGGAATCAAAGCTTGTCCGCAAATTAGACAAATGACAACTCTTGTAATTATCTTCATTCTTTTTGTGATGGGTACTACAGTCATGTTCTCCTCATTGGGATACACGATATTAGTGCTTTGATTTTGCAAAAAAGGCTTTTCTCCCTACCATTTTCCTTATAATCAAAGGTCATCCATCGAATGAGACAAACTTGGAATCTCATAATAATCTTTTTCTTTTTTGATTGGGCACCACAATCATGTTCTCGTCATAAGGAAAAATGATGCAGATGCTTTGGTTTGGCAAGAAAAGCTTTTTTTTTCCATATTTTCCATAAAATCAATGTTCATCCATCAAACGAGACAAACTTGGATTCTCATAATAATCTCCACTTTTTTATGATTTAGCACTACATTCATGTTCTCCACGTTGGGATACATGATATTGGTACTTTGGTTTTGCATGAAAAGCTTATCTCTCAACCATTTTCCTTATAACTAAAGTTCATCCGTTAAATGAGACAAACTTTGATTCTCATAATATTCTTTAATTTTTTGTGATTAGGCACCATAGTCATGTTCTCCTCATTGGGATACATGATACTGATGCTTAGGTTTGGCAAGAAAAGCTTTTCTTTTCCCCATTGTCCTTAGAATCAAAGTTCATCCATCAAATGAGACAAACTTGAATTCTCATAATAATTTTCACTTATTTTGTGACTAGGTGCTACAATCATGTTTTGCTCATTGGGAAACATGACATTGATGCTTTAGTTTGGCAAAAAAAGCTTTTCTTTCACCATTTTCCTTAGAATCAAAGTTTGTTCGTCAAATGAGACAAACTTGAATTCTCGTAGTAATCTCCATTATTTTGTTACGTAGCACTACAATCATGTTTTCCTTCTTTGGTATACGATATTGGTGCTTTAGTTTGGCAAGATAAGCTTTTCTTTCTACCATTTTCCTTATAATCGAAGTTCATCCATCAAAAGAGACAAAATTGGATTCTCATAATAATCTTCATTTTTTTCTGTGATTGGGCAGTATAATCATAGTCTCCTCATTGGCATACATGACGCTGATACTTTGGTTTGGCAAAAAAGGCTTTTCTTTCCACATTTTCCATAGAATCAAAATTTGTTCATCAAATGAGATAAACTTTGATTCTTGTACTAATCTCTATTATTTTGTTATTGGGCACCAAAATCACCTTCTCCCCATTTGGTACACAATATTGGTGCTTTAGTTTGGTAAGAAAAGCTTTTCTCTCAACCATTTTCCTTGTAATCAAAGTTCGTCTATCAAAAAAGGCAAACTTGGATTCTCATAATAATTTTCATTTTTTTTATGATTGGGCACCACAATCATGGTCTCCTTATTAGGATACTTGATTATGATGCTTTGGCTTCACAAGAAAAGCTTTTCTTTCCATATTTTTCATAGATTGAAAGTTCATCCGTCAAATGAGACAAACTTGGATTCTCATAATAATCACCATTTTTTAGTGATTCGGTAGTATATTCATATTCTTCTCATTGGATTGCACGATATTGGTACTTTGGCTTGGCAAGAAAAGCTTTTCTATTAACCATTTTCCTTATAATCAAAGTTCATCCATCAAAAGAGACAAACTACGATTCTCATAATAGTCTCCATTTCTTTTGTAATTAGGAACTACAATTATGTTCTCATTATTGGGATACATAATATTGATGCTTTGGTTTGGCACCATTTTCCTTAGAATCAAAGTTTGTCCGTCAAACAATTCAAACTTTGATTCTCATAATAATCTTCATCTTTTTGTAATAGGGTACTACAATCACGTTCTCCTCATTGGGCACATGGTATTGGTGTTTTGGTTTGGCAAGAAAAGCCTTTCTCTCTACCATTTCCTTATATTCAAAGTTCATCCCTCAAGTAGGACAAACCCAGATTCTCATAATAATCTTCATTCTTTTTATGATTATAATCATGTTCTCCTCATTAAGATACATAATATTCATGCATTGGTTTGGCAAGAAAAGCTTTTCTTTCCACTATTTTCCATGGAGTCAAAGTTCATCTGTTAGTATAGACAAACTATGATCCTTATAATAATGTTAATTCTTTTTGTGATTGGGCACTACAATCATGTTCTCCTAATTGGGATATATGATACTGATACTTTAGTTTAGAAAGAAAAGCTTTTCTTTCTACCATTTTCCTTAAAATTGAAGTTTGTCCATCAACTGAGATAAATGACAATTCTCGTAATAATCATCATTCAGTTTTTGATTAGGCACTACAATCATGTTCTCTTTATTATGATACACGATATTGGTGCTTTGATTTTGCAAGAAAGGCTTTATCCTCCATCATTTTCCTTATAATCGAAATTTATTTGTCAGAAGAGACAAACTCGAATTCTCATAATAATCTTCATTTTTTGTGATTAGGCACTATAATCATGTTCTCCTCATTGGGATACATGATACTGATGCTTTCATTTGGCAAGAAAAGCTTTTCTTTCCATATTTTTCATAGAGTTAAAGTTCATTCGTCAAATGAGGCAAACTTGGATTCTCATAATAATCTCTATTTTTTATGTGATTGGGCACCACAATAATGTTTTCCTCATTGGGTACATGATATTGGTGCTTTGGTTTGGCAAGAAAAGCTTTTCTCTCAACCATTTTCCTTATAATTGAAGTTCATCCATCAAAAAAGATAAACTTGGATTCTCATAATAATTTTCATTTTTTTTATGATCAGACACCATAGTCTTATTCTCTTCATTGGGATAAATGATGCTGATGCTTTGGTTTAGCAAGTAAAGCTTTTCTTTCCACCATTTTCCTTAGAAATGAAGTTCATCCATTAAACAAGATAATCTTGGATTCTCGTAATAATCTTCATAATATGTATATTGGGCACTACAATCACATTCTTCTCTTTGGGTATACATATTGTTGCTTTGGTTTGGCAAGAAAGGTTTTTCTCTCAACCATTTTCCTTATAATCAAAGTTCATTCGTCCAAAGAGACAAACTTGGCTTCTCATAATAATTTAATGATTGGGCACCACAACCATGGTTTCTTCATTTGGATGCATGATACTGATACGCTGGTGCGGCAAGAAAAGCTTTTCTTTCCACATTTTTCATAGAATCAAAGATCATCTGTCAAAAGAGATAAACTTGGATTCCCGTAATAGTCTCCATTTTTTTGTGATACGGCATACAATCATGTTCTCCTCGTTACGATACACAATATTGGCCCTTTGGTTTGGCAAGAAAAGCTTTCATTCCTCCATTTTCCTTATAATTAATGTTCATCCATCAAATGAGACAAACTTGGATTCTCATAATAATCTTCATTCTTTCTATGATTGAGCACTACAAGCATGTTCTCCTCATTGAGATACATGATATTGATTTTTTGGATTGGCAAAAAAACTTGTGCTTCCACCAGTTTTCCTTAGAATTAAAATTCATCTGTCAAACAAGGCAAACTAGAATTCTTATAATAATTTCCAATCTTTTATGACTAGGTGTGATAATAACATTCTCCATATTAGATACATGATATTGGTACTTTGGTTTGGCAAGAAAATCTTTTCTCTTAACCATTTTCCTTATAATCCAAGTTCATCCGTTAAAAGAGACAAACTTTGATTCTTGTAATAATCATCATGTTTTTTTTGTGATTGGGCACCATAATCATGGTTTCTATATTAGGATAGATGATACTGATGCACTGGCTCACAAGGAAAGCTTTTCTTTCCACATTTTTTATAGAATTAATGTTCGTTCATCAAGCGAGGTGAACTTGGATTCTCATAATAGTCATCATTTTTTTGTGATTCGGCATACAATCATGTTTTCCTCATTGCGATACACGATATTGGCTTTAGTTTGGCAAGAATAGCTTTCACTCCGCCATTTTCTTTATAATCAAAGATCATCCATCAAATGAGACAAACTTGGATTCTCATAATAATCTTCATTCTTTTTGCAATTGAGCACTACAAGCATGTTCTCCTCATTAAGATATATGATATTGATTCTTTGGTTTGGCAAGAAAACCTTTCTTTCCACCAATTATCCTTATAATTTAAGTTTATTCCTCAAACGAAGCAAACTAGGTTCTCATAATAATCTCCATTCTTTTTTGATTGGGCATGACAATTACATCCTCCATATTGGGTAAATGATATTATTGCTTTGGTTTGGCAAGAAAAGCTTTTCTCTCAACCATTTTCCTTATAATCCAAGTTCATCTGTCAAAAGAGATAAACTTGGATTCTCGTAAGAATCTTCATGTTTGTTGTGATTGGGCACCACAATCATGGTCTCCTTATTAGGATACATGATATTTATGCATTGGTTTGGCAAGAAAAGTTTTTTTTCCATATTTTTCATAAAATTAAAGTTCATCCATCAAACAAGCAAACTTGGATTCTAGTATTAATCTCTATTTTTTGTGATCGGCACTGCATTCATGTTCTCTTCATTAGGTACATTATATTGCTTTTGTTTGGCAAGAAAAGCTTTTCTCTCAACCATTTTCTATATAATCAAAGTTCATCCGTCAAATGATACAAGCTTTGATTCTCATAATAATCTTCATTTTTTTTTGTGATTGGGGACCACTGTCATGTTCTCCTCATTGGGATACATGATGCTGATGCTCTGGTTTGGCAAGAAAAGCTTTCCTTTCCACTATTTTCCTTAAAATTAAAGTTCGTCCATCAAATAAGACAAACTTGGATTCTTAAAATAATTTTCACTCATATTTTGATTAGGCACTACAATCATATTCTCCTCATTGCGAGACATGATTTTGGCCCTTTAGTTTGGCAAGAAAAGCTTTCACTAGACCATTTTCCTTATAATCAATGTTCATCTATAAAATCAGACAAAGATTCTCATAACAATCTTCATTCTTTTTGTGATTGGGCACTACAAGGATATTCTCCTCATTGAGATACATGATATTGATTCTTTGGATTGGTAAGAAAACTTTTCCTTCCACCGATTTTCATTAGAATTAAAGTTTATCCATCCAATGAGGCAAACTAGGATTTTCATAATAATTTTTGATTTTTTGTAACGACATGACAATCACATTCTCCACATTTGGTACATGATATTGGTACTTTGGTTTGGCAAGAAAAGTTTTTCTCTCAACCATTCTCTTTATAATCCAAGATCATCTGTCAAAAGAGACAAACTTTGATTCCCGAATAATCTTCATGTTTTTTGTGATTAGGCACCATAATCATGGTCTCCTTCTTAGGATGCATGATGCTGATGCATTGGTTTGGCAAGAAAAGCATTCCTTTCCATATTTTTTGTGGAATTAAAGTTTGTCCGTTAAATGAGCAAACTTGAATTCTAGAAATAATCTCCATTTTTTTGTGATTTGGCATTGCATTCATGTTCTCCTCATTAGGTTACATGATATTGGTGGCTTTTGTTTGGCAAGAAAAGCTCTTCTCTCAATCATTTTCCATATAATCAAAGTTCCTCCATCAAAGGATACAAACTTTGATTCTTATAATAATCTTCATTTTTTTTTGTGATCGGGGGCTATGGTCATGTTCTCCTCATTGGGATATATGATGTTGATGCTCTAGTTTGGCAAGAAAAGCTTTCCTTTCCATTATTTTCCTTAAAATCAAAGTTCATCCATCAAATAAGACAAATTTGGATTCTCAAAATAATTTTCACTCATTTTTTGATTGGGCACTACAATCGTGTTTTCCTCATTGCGATACATGATATTGGCCTTTTGGTTTGGCAGGAAAAGCTTTCACTAGACCATTTTCCTTATAACCAATGTTCATCCATCAAATCAGACAAACTTGGATTCTCATAATAATCATCATTCTTTTTGTGATTGAGCACTACAAGCATGTTCTTCTTATTGAGATACATGATATTGATTCTTTGGATTGGCAAGAAAACTTTTCCTTCCACTGGTTTTCCTCAGAATTAAAGTTCATCCATCAAACAAGGTAAACTAGGATTCTCATAATAATTTCCAATCTTCTGTGACTAGGCGTGACAATCACATTCTCCATTTTAGGTACATGATATTGGTACTTTGGTTTGGCAAGAAAAGTTTTTCTCTCAACCATTTTCCTTATAATCCAAGTTCATCTGCTAAAAGAGACAAACTTTGATTCTCATAGTAATCTTCATGTTTTTTATGATTGGGCACCACAATCATGGTCTTCTTCTTGGGATACATGATATTGATGCATTGGTTTGGAAAGAAAGCATTTTTTTCCACATTTTTCATAGAACTAAAGTTCGTTCGTCAAACGAGCAAACTTGGATTCTGGAACTAATCTCTAGTTTTTTATGATTCGGCACTGGATTCATGTCCTCCTCATTGGGGTACATGATATTGGTGCTTTTGTTTGGCAAGAAAAGCTTTTCTCTTAACCATTCCATATAATCAAAGTTTATCCATCAAATGATGCAAACTTCAATTCTTATAATAATCTTTATTTTTTTTGTGATTAGGGACCACAGTTATTTCTCCTCATTGGGGTTTGGCAAGAAAAGCTTTCCTTTTCACTATTTTCCTTAAAATCAAAGTTCGTCCATCAAATAAGAGAAACTTGGATTCTCAAAATAATTTTCACTCATTTTTTTATTGGACACTACAATCGTGTTCTCCTAATTGCGATACATGATATTGGCCCTTTGGTTTGACAAGTAAAGCTTTCACTAGACCATTTTGCTTATAATCAATGTTCGTCCATCAAATCAGACAAACTTGGATTCTCATAATAATCGGCATTCATTTTGTGATTGAGGACTATAAGCATGTTCTCTTCATTAAGGTACATGATATTGATTCTTTGGTTTAGCAAGAAAACTTTTTCATTCCACCAATTTTCCTTAGAATTAAAGTTCATCTGTCAAACGAGGCAAACTGGGATTCTCATAATAATCTCCATTCTTTTGTGACTAGGCATGACAATCACATGATCCATATAAGGTGCATTATATTGGTGCTTTGGTTTGGTAAGAAACGTTTTTCTTTCAACCATTTTCCTTATAATCCAAGTTCATCTATCGAAAGAGACAAACTTTGATTCTAGTAATAATCTTCATGTTTCTTGTGATTGGGCACCACAATCATGGTCTTTATAGCAAGATACATAATATTGACACATTGGTTTGCAAGAAAAGCTTTTCTTTCCACATGTTTGATATAACTAAAGTTTGTCTATCAAAATGAGACAAACTTGGATTCTCGTAATAATCTCTATTTTTTTATGATTTGGCACTACACACATGTTCTCATTGGGGTACACGATATTGGTGCCTTGGTTTGGCAAGAAAAGCTTTTCTCTCAACCATTTTCCTCATAATCAAAGTTGATCTGTCAAATGAGATAAACTTAGTTTTTCATAATAATCTTTATTTTTTTGTGATTAGGCACCACAGCCATGTTCTCATTAAAATGCATGATGCTGATGGTTTGGCTTGGCAAAAAACTTTTTTTTCCACTATTTTCCTTATAATCAAAGTTCATCCATTAGATGAGACAAACTTGGATTCCGTAATAATTTTCATTCATTTTTTAATTGGGCACTATAGTAATGTTCTCCTCATTGGGATACATGATATTGATGCTTTCATTTGGCCGTAAAAGCTTTTTTCTCCACCATTTTCCTTAGAATTAAAGTTCTCCTGTCAAACAAGACAAACTTGGATTCTCGTAGTAATCTTCATTTTTTTGTGAGTCGGCACTACACTCATGTGCCCCTCAATTGGATACATGATATTGGTGCTTTGGTTTGGCAAGAAAAGCTTTTCCCTCAACCATTTTCCTTATACTTAATGTTCATCTGTCAAATGAGACAAACTTGGATTCTCATAATAGTCTTCATTTATTTTGTAATTGGGCACCACAACCATGTTCTTCTCATTACGATACACGATGTTGATGCTTTGGTTTGGCAAAAAGGGCTTTCCTCTTCACTATTTTTCTTAGAATCAAAGTTCATCCATCAAATGAAACAAAATTGGATTCACATAATAATTTTCATTCATTTTTTGGTGGGGCACTACAGTAATGTTCTCCTTATTTGGATACACGATATCGACGCTTTCATTTGGCAAGAAAAGCTTTTCTTTTCACCATTTTCCTTAGAATCAAAGTTCATCCGTCAAACAAGACACACTTGGATTCTCATAATAATCTCCATTTTTTTTATTCAGCACACAATCATGTTGTCCTCATTATGATACACAATATTGGCCCTTTTGTATAGCAAGTAAAGCTTTCTCTCCACCATTTTCCTTATAATCGAAGTTTGTTCATCAAATAAGACAAGCTAGGGTTTTCGTAATAATCTTCATTCTTTTTGTAATAGGGACTCCATAATCATGCTCTCTTCATTAGAATAAAAGGTGTTGATGCTTTGGTTTGGTAAGAAAAATTTTCTTAAAACATTTGTTGTAGAATTAATGTTCATTCGTCAAACATGATAGACTTGGATTCTCATAATAATCTAAATTTTTTTTGTGATTCAGCACTACATTCATGTTCTCCTCATTGGGTACATGATATTGGTGCTTTGGTTTGGCAAGAAAAGCTTTTCTTGCAACCATTTTCCTTATAATCAAAGTTCATCCATTAAATGAGACAAACTTGGATTCACATAATAATCTTTATTTTTTTGTGATTGGGCACGATGGTCATGTTCCCCTCATTAGGATACATGATGTTGATGCTCTGGTTTGGCAAAGAAAGCTTTCCATTCGATTATTTCCCTTAGAGTTAAAGTTTATCCATTAAATGAAACAAACTTGGATTCTCATAATAATTTTCATGCATTTTTTGATTGGGCAGTACAATCATGTTCTCCTCATTATGATATACGATATTGGTGCTTTCATTTGGCAAGAAAACTTTTCTTTCCACCATTTTCCTTCGGATCAAAGTTCATCCATCAAACGAGACAAACTTGGGTTCTCATACTAATCTCTATTTTTTTGGCGATTTGGCATATAATCATGTTCTCCTCATTGCAATACACGATATTGGCTCTTTGGTTTGGCAAGAAAAGATTTCTCACCACCATTTTCCTTATAATCAAAGTTCATTCATTAAATGAGACAAACTTGCATTCTTGTAATAATCTTCATTATTTTTGTAATTAGGCCCCACAATCATGTTCTCCTCATTCGAATACATGATATTGATGATTTAGTTTGGCAGGAAAAGCTCTCTTTCCATTTTTTTTGTAGAACTAAAATTCATCCGTCAAACAAGACAGTCTTGGATTCTCCTAATAATCTTTACTTTTTTTTTTGTAAATAAGACACCACAATCATGGTCTTCTCATTGGTATACATGATACTGATGCTTTAATTGGGTCAAAAAGCTTTTCTTTCCACATATGTTGTAGAATTAGAGTTCGTCCATCAAATAAAAGAAACTTGGATTCTCATAATAATCTACATTATTTTGTTATTGGGCACCAGAATCACGTTATCCCCATTTGGTACATGATTTTGGTCCTTTGGTTTAGCAAGAAAAGCTTTTCTCTCAACTATTTTCCTTATAATCAAAGTTCATCGATCAAAAGAGACAAACTTCGATTCTCATAATAATCTTCATTCTTTGTGTCGTTGAACACCACAACCATGTTCTCTTCATTGAGATACATGATATTGATTCTTTGGTTTGGCAACTTTTCTTTCCACCAACTTTCCTTAGAATTAAAGTTCATTCATCAAACAAGGCAAATTGGAATTCTCGTAATAATCTCTATTCTTTTGTGATTGGGCATAACAATCACATTCTCCATATTAGGTACATGATATTGGTGCTTTGGTTTGGCAAGAAAAGTTTTTCTCTCAACCATTTTCCCTATAATCCAAGTTCATCCTTCAAAAGAGACAAATTTTGATTCTCGTAACAATCTTCATGTTTTTTTATGATTGGGCACCACAATCATGGTCTCTATATTAGGATACATGATACTGATGCATTGGTTTGCAAGAAAAGCTTTTTTTTTCCACATTTTTCGTAGAATTAAAGTTTGTCCATCAAATGAGACAAACTTGGATTCTCATAATAATCTCCATTTTTTTGTGATTTGGCACTGCACTCATGTTCTCCTTATTGGAATACACGATATTGGTGCTTTGGTTTGGCAAGAAAAGCTTTTCTCTCAACCATTTTCCTTATAATCAAAGTTCATCAATCGAATGAGATAAACTTGGATTCTCATAATAATCTTCACTTTTTTTGTGATGGGGCACCGCAGTTGGGCTCTCCTCATTAGGAGA
>JAQSVH010221784.1:0-13750 GCA_029448705.1 Adansonia digitata
AATTTTAAAATTTTTTAAATATTCAATTTGGTCACTGTTAAATCAGTTTTTCAAAAATCACTTATTTTTTTATAAATTTTAGGATTTTCCTCGCTTTCCAAATACAGATTTTTTCACTCTGTAAATTTTTTGAGGGATTTCTCTGAATTTATAATTTCTAAAATTCTTCAAATATTATTGCTTAATCCATGTTAAGTTAGTTTTGAAAAATTTATATTCTTTTATGAACTTTGCCTTTTTTTCAGATGTTTTTCGTTTCTAAAATACGGAGTTACCTATTCCGTAAATTCTTTCGGGAGGATTTTTCTTTGTTTATAATTTTTTTAAATTCTTCAAATATTATTTTTTAATTCATATTAAATCAGTTTTGACAAATTTAATTTATTTTATGTGTTTTAAAATTTTTCTTGTTACCAGGATACGAAGTTTTTTTTTAGTTCGTAAATTTCTTTGGTGGGATTTTCTAAGTTTATAATTTTTAAAATTCTTCAAATATTATTTTTTAAATCATATTAAATCAGTTTTAAAAAATTCATTTTATTTTACGAGTTTGCATTTTCTTTCATAATTTTTCTATTTTTGAAATACGGAGTTTTTTATTATGTAAATTTTTAGTAGGATTTTTCAGAGTTCATAATTTTTAAAATTCTTTAAATATCATTGTTTAATCCTTATTAATTTAGTTTGTACAAATTCAATTTATTTTATGAGTTTTACTTTTTTTCATAAATGATAATTTTTCTTGATAAGGTATTTTTCATATAATTTCACAAGTTTTAGAATTTCAATCAATTTTTTTCATTATTTCATTTTACAACGTTATTTAAAATTTATTATTATTTTAATTTTATTTTAGTTATTAGTTATTTTCTACTAGTTCCATGAAAACTAGTCTAGTTAATTTCCAACTTTTCCCCTAACTAATTTGATTGGTTTCTAATTACCTATTAGTGATATTATCAATGTAATCATGACAATATTTTTTGGATGACCCTTGATTGTTTGTCAAATTAATGCAAGTCTCGTCTTTTTATACTAATAATAACAAAAATATTAATAAAATAAATTAATTAATTTTTTCTTTTCTTTTCTTGGATTTTCGACCAAAAGGATGGAGGATCCACTTAGGAAAAAGGGGGAGGATTTGTTTTCATGGGGAATTGTTTTTGGTTGGCTAAAAAAATAATAAAAAACACTTGAAAATTTTTAGTTTTCTAAGCTTTGTTAAGGTATGAGCTTCATTCTTTTTTATTTTTCTTTATTTTCCATCTCATTTATGATTCAAAACCATGGTAAGGCTTATGCATTTCCATCCATGTTGAAAGGCTAAACATGCTGATTTTAGTTTTTTACTTTTTTATTTTTATTTTTTTCATGAATTTTTCTAGCAAAGTTTTATGAAATGGTTTTTTTTATTATTGTGAATCTGATTTTGTTGTGATTATATTTAAATTTGAGTTATTTTGATAATTAGTATTTTTATTTATTTTATTTTTTCTTTATTTTATATTTAAGCTTAATAATGGTTATTTATGTTATTTCATGATTTCTTTTATCAAATCATGCATAAATCCCATGCTTTTTCATTTTGACCGAATGTGTTTGGGTTTGACAATAATGATTTTGTGTTTATTTTCCTTTAATTTTAAGTTTTTTAGGTTATTTAGTAATATTTGTAAACTTAAGGACTAAATTGCAAAATTCACAAATTATTTTAGGCCATTTTTGGCTTGACTAAGAGCTTTATGGGCCTTAAAAATTCTGATTCATTTGTTTATAAACATAATTTAAGCATTTTTAACACTTTAGGGGTCGTTTTATAATTTTAAGAAGTTTAAGGACTAAATTACAAAATATGAATTATGCTTTATGACTAAATGTGTTTGGCCGAACCTTTGTACATAGTTTTGCCATGTTTTCTCTGTTGATTCTTTGCTGATTTGATGATTTGTTGTGATGTTTTGTGATATTTTATTAAATAGAGGTTGAAATATAATTTTATAAAGTTTAGGGTTCATTCTGTAAATTTTAGAAATATCTTTTTTTAAAAGGCCAAAGTGTTTGGCAGAATCTTTGTTGTATTTTGCTGTATTTTTCATATATATTTGCAAGTGATTTTATGATTTTTTAGGTTATTTTATTATGTAGGCATTAAAATGAAAGTTTTATAACGCTTAGGGACTAAACAACTAATTTTAATATTTAGTAGGCAAAATAGACATTTCACTAGTTTTAAAGATTTCTATTATTTTTATGGCCTTCCATAGGGATATAGAAATTTTTAAAACTTTCATATTTGTTTGATCTTTCAAAAGATACGAAATCTAATTTTCAAAAATTTAAGGGCTTGATTAAAAATTTTGCATTTTAAGTCAAATTTAAAATTTTCGCTTTTCCATTTAGACTAAATTCATCTACTTTTCATCATTTTAATGTCCATTAGGGTACCAAAATACTTTCACGTTGAAGGTGTACCATAAAAGCATTTTGGTAATTTTTTTAAAACCGAATCCTAGATAGTAACTGAGATGCTTTTATGCCAAAGGTGTATATTTAGATAGGTTCATCCAATTTTCATCATTTTAGCACCCATCAGGGTTACCGGGATACTTTCATGTCAAAAATCTACCTTAGGGGCATTTTGGTAATTTTTGTCATCAAGATTCTTTTATGCCGAAGGTGAATTTTTTAGATTAGTTTAGCCTTCCTAGATCATTTGAGTGTCCATTAGGGTACTAGGATACTTTTACTTTGAAAATGTACCTTAGAGGTATTTTGATAATTTTTTTAAAATCAAATCCTAGCTATTAACCAGAATGCTTTTATGCCATTGGTACATATTTAGGATAGGTTCTTGCAGTTTTCATTATTTTAGCGCCCGTTAGGGTTATCTGGATATTTTCACATCGAAGGAATTTTTTTTCATTGGGATGCTTTTATGCTGAAGATGAATTTTTAGGATTAGTTTAGTCTTCCTAGATCATTTTAGTGTCCATTAGGGTGCCGAGATACTTTCACATCGAAAGTGTATCTTAGGGGTATTTTGGTAATTTTCTTAAAATCAAATTCCTAGATAGTAATCAAGATACTTTTATGCCAAAGGTGCATATTTAGATAGGTTTATCTAGTTTTCATTATTTTAGTACCCATCAGGGTTACCGGGATACTTTCACATCGAAAATATACCCTAGGGGCATTTTAGAAAATTTTCACTAGGATGGTTATATGCTGAAGGTGAATTTTTAGGATTAGTTTAACCTTCTTAGATTATTTGAAGGTCTATTAGGGTTACCGAGGTACTTCCATGTCGAAATTATACCCTACTAGTATTTTCATAATTTCTTTCAACTCTAGTCCTAGATAAGTATTGAGATGCTTTTAGGCCAAAAGTGATTATTTAGGATAGATTCACCCTTTTTCTTTAGGGGTTACCAGGATATTTTCATGTAAAAGGTATACTTTAAGGGTATTTTTGTAATTTTACATTAAAATTAAATCATATATGAGTATTAGAATCTTTTCATGTCGAAAATATACATTAAGAATATGTTCATCATATTAGGTCATTTCTAGGTCATAAAGTTTATATTTTTTAATAATAAAATTACTTTTATAAATAAGGTAATGTCTTCTAATTAAATTAATACGTAAAATTCATACCAGAATATGTAAGGAATTTTATGGACATTGTAATAGCGAGATATCTTTTTCAAATAAGAAGTCATGATTTTTCAATCTCAGGAAAATAAAACCTTTCGTATTCTGCATGGTTCTCTAGCGGGATATGATAAAGAACTTATGTCTACTTGGTTCCCCGGGAGGGTACAAATAATCTTGTGATTTCCAAAGCATTAAAACCTAATTTCCTCGGAATAATAAATTTGTTTAATAAAATATTATGAGAATTATAATTAAATATCCAATATTGAAATCAAATAAAAATCAAATTTATTTTAACACATAATTAATAAGGTACCAATTACCGAGCATCATGAGAAGGTTGATCCTTGCTTGTGATTGTAACTAACTCTCGGACCCTTTCAAGCGATCTTTGGTATGAGTGCAGACTCGGAGTTTGTTTTTATGGATTTTGAAATCCTCAAAATACAAACTCTGGTAAGTGTCCAATCTTACTTGGCCAAAATAAGATTGGAGGGGACTCTAAATAAATGATCGTTTCGTAATGACTATTAAGAGTTAAGTGAGTGACAAAAAAAATAAAGAATAATAATCATGATATAGGCCTCAAATAAAAAAGATAACGTTATATAGATATACATAGAAATAAAGGGATACATTTGCTAATTTAATTTGAACTGCTCAGGTTTTGTACTCGGGCTATGTTGCAACATTAGCTTAACAGCTAATAATCCAACATTAATCATAATCACTTTCGCAAGCCTTGATAAAATGATTTGTTTGATGGTTTTTGGATATAAATATGTAATTTCTTTGTTGGAACTCTTTCCAATATTACATCCAAATATTTATAACTTTGTTTGTCACCTTTTCATCATTATTAACCTTTTAATAGTTGATGAATGCTCCTACTAAATCTTACATATGTAAGATTTCTCATAGGGAATTAAATTTGAATTTTATTTAACTTGACTTTTAATTGACATGTATAAAAATGCGTAGACTAAGTTGTAAAATGATTCTACTAAGATTTATATAAATAAAGGAAATTAAAAGAGTATGTCATCCATATGCTAGCAATGATAGATTTATGTTTATAACACTTATCCTAAATAAAATTCCTAATAATTAGCCCAAAATGCCGAAATAATATTCAAAACAATAAATCATAAAAGTTTCTTATAAACTTTCTCAAAATAATTTTTATGAAGCTTGATCTACATCATCAAAGTTGCCACCTTCTTGGTTCATCTTTATTTTTCTTTCTCCTTCTCTTTGTCATTGGTCTTTGCAATATGTCAAACATATTTAGTAACAATAATCAGGTATCTTATACCAAAAGAAAGTAAATGAATTTATAAATTTATACTTAAGTGGAAACTCCTTTTAACTTTTTACCCTCTGTAAATTCAAGGTAGTCTTTGCAATTTCTCGTCCAAAAACCAAGCTTACCACAATGGTGGTGAGTTTCTTTGTCATTTTTTCCTTAATTTTGACCCCACCAGTAGGCTTTAAAATTTTTTACCCCAAAGGCATGTCCCATCTTGATTTTTTCCTTCTTTTTCTTCTGTTTTACTTAGAAGTAAAAGTAACCATGTACACATCCTTCTCGTTGGTGAGAGACTTCTTAGCCATGGTTAGCATGTTTAATAATCCCGAGAAGGATGTCTCTATATGATTCATGTTGAAGTTCGACACAAACTGTGAAAAGCTTGGTGGCTGAGAGGAGAACACTTAATCAACGTCTAACTCACCATCTATAGACCAATCTTATTGTTCTAAGCGTGTGATCCATCCAATCACCTTTAGCTCATGAGTTTTAAAAATAGTACCTTCTAACATCTTTGTTTGAAATAATTCCTTCGAAATGTCAAACCTAGCAACGTGCTTTTCCTTATCAAATAGTTTTCTAAGGTTTAGGATGATGTTTGGAGCATCTATGCCCTTATGATGTTTTTGGAGATTCGATGCCAGACTAGCCATCATTACGTATGTGGCTTGCAATAAGTAATCTTATACCTTCTATAGGCATCTCGTTCTTCTTGAGAAGAATTAGTAGAAAACTTGTTAGGTAGGGGCTCATCAAGGACATAAGCATTGTGTTCTTACATTAAAGCAATTTTAACATTGCAGAGCCAGTTGATAAAATTTGGCTTAGTCAACTTATCAGCATCTAGTATGTTACAAAGTGGCAAATTTAAAGTCATACTTCTTGTTTATATTATGTGTGAATTTGAACATATTTTTTGCCCATAACATATATAATAAAGCAATCATTCAACCAGTTTTTAATACTAGAATGATTAGTCTCATTATTTTTACAAAATTGTAGCCCTCAACTATAGTACGAGAAGTTTAACGTTTGAATCTTCTTAATGAGCTAGACATCCTTTTCATTCTTACATAACCTTGAGTGACTCAACAAATTATGTAAAAATTAATTGAGTAGGTAACTTAGTTTACTGATTGCATCTCTATGCAACCCTTAGATCAATTAAGTGGTAACTTTTTACCTAAATATATTATATGTATTTTACCTAACCATCACCTTAAAGTCAAGGGATCAAGTTTATAAGCATCCGAACAACACAGCTTAGTTGAGTAAAACCCATTAATTATAACTTAAATACCTTAATGGGAAGGGACCTTGAGTGACTCAACAAATTTTGTAGTCGAAACTTGGGTATGTTGTTATACTTAATGGAAGATGTCTTATCATGCTTTAAGGATGGAGTTAACATTTAATAAGGAATTTCTTGATTAATTTAGTCTCATTGATTTGATTTGAATTGCATTGCATTGCATTTCATTTGCATTTATTTTGTGCATATACATATCACATACATATCAATACAAAATAAATCTAATCATGCAATCTTACATGGATGATTATGGACTTTTATTTAACCTTAGTTTTCATGAATCATTTAGAAACTAGTTGGTTAAAACCATAAGATACCTTACCAAATCTTCATAAGTCTATAGTTCTCTTTGGACAATTCTTTATTGAACCATTTTCTATTTACATTTTTGAAAAATAAAATTCCTTTAAAGTAGCCTAATTCTAAATCTAAAACTATGTAACTTTTACATACATTTTAAAGAAATCTTAAGTTACATTCAAAGCGAGTTAGGTGAGAAATGAATTTTACAACTCCAGAAAGAATAAAGGTAAGCCAAGGTTCACAAACCCTATTTAAAATATAAATACCACAAAGAAAGATTTAACCAACATTCACCTAATCATACTAAGGTCTAAGTCCATAACTATCCAACATGCTTTAACAATTTATAGCATAACATTGTATAGTTAATGTCACATGGTAATCATATGCATTCTATGTATAAATGTATGTAAACTAGTTTATTACACTTAACAAAGCATCTACAAGATTACCCAAAGGATTAAACACATTTAATCTTATCACTAACTTTCAGGATACTTGTCTTAAAATGGACAATTACCTAACTTTTAGGTGATTTTCGTGAACATGGACAGATACTTCATTGCATGCTTTAATGTTCCCTAAATTGACATTTTAAAAATTAAAGCATAGTAATTCATTTTAATGAACTATTTACAAAATCCTTTTCCAAGTTTTAATTCTTCACTAAAATGCCTATTTTGGGAAAGTACGTTGTCCTAAAACCTTCCAATTTTGCTAAACCACTTTTAACTTTTACGAATCTCATCTATTGGATAACAAGTATCTGATCCGACCAGAATTAACTGTAAAATTTTAGGAATTAGATCCTTAATTTATTTTTTAGGTATTTGACTCCTTTCAGAATACTAGTTCCAATGGAAGTTGAACTTTAATGGTTAATGGCCCCAGTATAGGCGATCTCCTTAGCAATGCAAATAACTTTTGATTGCCACCTTTGGACGATGATTGGGGACTATTTTAGATGCTGGAAACATGCATTGGGTGCTGCTAAAAAATCGATCCACAGCAACAACCGAAACGGCAACAAATTGCTATTCTTACACACAGTTTCATAGTGAACTAAGTGCAACAACATTTGCTGTAAATTCTAGCATTTAATTTAGTCCAAATTTGAATCTCGTTCAATTCACTTGCTATCAAATCCTTGGAACATTTCCATAAGGATTTCTAGGTGCATTAGGCGCAATAGATCCTTCAAGGTTGCTTGAAAATTCCAACTTTTTGAAACTTCTACATACTAAGGCCGAAATTAGCTTCTTTGAGTTAACATAAATATAAATAATTTAAAATTAAATTTTTATACATAATATATTGAAAAATTAAAATATAAGATATATATATATAATAAATTTTATAGTAAAGAGAAATTTAGAAAAAATCGACCAAGTGGTTGTATATTAGATGGGCTAGACAATATTGGTTTTAAAAGTTTTGATACATATTTAATCCAAATCAATTTAAAACAATTTTTATCGATCTAAACAATTTAATAATGATTAATATGCTTATTTAGCATGCTATCCAAAACTAAGAAAAAAATTATAAAATTATTTAATGAATCTTACATAATTAAAACATATAGATAAATGCACATGACATCACAATTTCTATTACCATGAATTAGGATATGCCTATTACACGTAATCCGTAACCTATAGGCTCTAATACTACTTGCCAGGAATTTGTATTCCTTATGAAGTCCAATCTCATTCAATAATAGCATTTAAAATTTCATAAAACGACATAAAATAGGCTACAGAAACATTAAACACAGAATAGTTGGACTTCATTGTGGATATTTAGGAAGGGAGTTTATGTACAGTAAACAAAAATGGATTTATTAACAATAAATCATACATATAATAAAAAATTATCTAACTCTTAGATCTTGTAATCTAGAGTCATATCCAATCCAAACGATACCTAAAGAAGTGCAGCTATGATGTTTGATCCAATCTATGTGGTCACAAGCAACACACTTGTCTTGCCTCCAACGACAATCCACACGAATGATAATAGGAGCCTTTTCAAAGATCGATGGTTCTCAGGTGTTGGCCAAAAGACTCAATGAGTCTTAAACAAAGGGTAACTATGACTTGCTTCTTCCATCACTAGATCTAATAACACTTTTGGTACGGTGGTTTCTTTAAAAGAATAGGAAAAATGGCTTAATAAAAAAGGAAAGAAAAGGGGAACAATGGTCTGCAGCACTTAAAGAATTTGAGAGAATACTTTTTTTCTTCTTTCTATTACTTTATAAGTGTTTCACATTATAACCAAAATGCTAATCATCCCTTATGTATTCCCTTATTCGAATTCAACCTCTCTTAAAGGGAAATTCCTTGTTTAGAATACATTGCATAGGTAAAACTCTTTCACTTTAAGTGATTTAATTTGATCACATCACTCATATATGGTGGCTAAACCCAACACATATAATGGGCACTATCATTTTTGAACAATGCACAATGTATCTGGACACAATTGTAGGTTGGTGCACCGTAGATCATTTAGCTAGGATAGGTTTCTTCTGAGTTTATTTTTACCAAATTAAACTCTTTAATTTATTGTATAAATCATTTAATTTATCTTATTTGATTATCATATAATTAAATTAAGATAAATAAAAAGAAACCTATTTAAATAATTTTTTTTATAAATTTTTATACAAATAAAATTCATAATTAAATTAAAAATTTTAATTTAATAATAATCTTATTAATATTAACTATTTAAATAATTAATATTTTGATAAAGTTATCCTAGGAATTTCGGCTAGGACATTGTCCACCTTGTAATGTCTTAATCTAGACTTATCTATCTAAACATGGAATATTTTAATTTAGAAATGGTAGATAAGACAATCTTATCTACCATTTCTTAAAAAACCAACAAATTCTTAAATTTCAGAAAATCTAAATTTTTGTCTCAAGTTAATTCTTAATTAAGTTCTACATTTGATTACCTTTTATTTAATTATTTAATTAAGTCATAATTAATTAAATCTTAATTTTAATTTGACAATATCATCTTATTGTGTATGACCCATTAGATTCCTAACATGTTGTCAATGAACATAAATAATCTTATTAATCACATCCACAGATTAAGAGTAAGATCTAGCAAACCATCATAACCATCCAAATATTTAAGAGTTAATGTGACCTCATAGAAACCTTCTAGTAACTAGCCTATTAGTGTAATACGATCTTTTCACCATATATCCTGGAATAAGCATAAGCATGGTACGTTGTTTACTCATCCTTTAATCCATGTTAGATTTTTTAACTTAACATTAATGATCATGAATCTATAAAGAATGCTTCCTCATAATTTATTATGCTCTTGGCTAGAAACTTTAATACGATTAACCATAGTTAAGATCATCTGAGATATACCTCCAATGTCACTCAGAGTGGTGAATCCTCTTTGGACCACTCATCCATCTACCATATGGTCCATGCCATACCCAATACCACCCTTATTTTGGTATCCATCTATTATGGAGCCATTCAAAATGGATCAAAGTATAACATTCCTCATAGGAAATGACTTAGTAGCATAAATCTGAGGACTATTTATATGGCTGTCACATGAGAACATATTCCATAGACACTTGAGTGACCAATGTCAAATGGAGTTCTTATACGGGCCATGTTCAGTAAACTTAAACTTGTTTCCATAAAACAAGCACCTATATTCTATCCTTAAGTATCCCATATACTTCAACTTCTATGAGATCAAAGAGTTACATACATCCAATGCATGAAGGCTTAGCATATACTAGTCTTTGTGTATTATCAATGCCTTGTCTTGACAATACGATGACTAGTAACATTTTTAGTAACCTAGCTTTAATGCACAAGGATCTCACATAATAATGGTTTACTATCTTTGCAAAGTCATTATGTTTCAAGGGCTTCATCTAATTAGTGTTCGCATTATTGTCAGTTACACTACATGAAGGAAAATCTTTGTCAATTTAATAGAATAACATATATGTAGTTAGTTGACTATGTATCCTATGTCCCAATGCAATTGGTTCAAGGGCTACACCAACAAATACCCCTTAGCAAATTAACAAATCCAACAAAGAAAATTAAAGATTGATAAAGTGAAGAAGAAATATTTATAAAAATTTTTTAGTTCCTATACTCCTAAAATCTTGAAATCCTAATTGAAGAATAAATTCTTGATTTTTTTAAAGAGGAAAATGTTATTAAAGAATAATGAAACCATAACACCCACAAAAAACTGTAGGAGGTAACATCCAACCAAAATACATGGATCTATAAGAGTTAACACCCTGTTAAAGACATGAAACATAAAAAGCACAATAATAAGTTTTTCCGAAGGCAAAAAAAAAAGAAACAAACACTTTTTATGCATTGTAAATGATCATAAAAGCAAACTTGAAAGATAGAATATCCACTTCAAGCAGCCAAACATATTGTCACATAATAAAACATAATGCAAAACTCTCAACAAAATTAAAAAAATAAGAAAGGATAAAAACCTAGTCTATGACCTTTCACCTACAAATGTCTTTTAGTGTAATGAGTCAAACACTTAGGTATCTAAATAGAAGCTAGTTAAGGTACCCATTAATGATGGTAGTGTGACTTCTAATTGTAAGAAAATCCCTGGCCCATGCATATCGATATAAGCATAAAAATTTAATCATAATTAAATTTACGTAGTGGAATTAAACAAAAAAAAAAACCCAAATTTCTTCAGGATCTTTAGGAAGAGATATACATGTGATCGGATAGCAATTTTAAAACACAAAAGAAATAATACCTTCCTAGGGACTCGTAACTCTAGGCATGCCAATCCTTCTATGAATGCACCATGGGTTGATTACTACTATATCTTCTTGAGGCCACAAATAGCAAAAGTGTCTTGTTTGTAATAATGATCCACACAGATGTATATTAGAGCCTTCATGAGGTCTGATGGTTCTACGGTGTTAGCCAGAAGGCTCCTTAAGCCTCAACTAAAAGATATAGCCAATAGGCCTAGATATAAAGTGATCGAGAACAATTCCCATGTCTTTTATGCTATAGAAGAGAAAAATAACTTCGTAAGGAAATAGTTGTTTTTCACAAATCAGGCAAACGAATACAAAAATCCTAATTTTTAATTATACTTGATTCCTTTACGCTAGAAAATAGATTTTCTACCTTCGTTATAATCAGAAACAATTTTAAACCACTTAAAAACCATGTTTGCGCTTAGACATCTTTAGAGAAATGGCTGTTTTGAGCAAATACCAATAAACGAATAAAAAAATCACAATTTTTAATTACCTCTGTTGTGATCAAAAACACTTTGAGATCATGTGAAATATGATCAGTGCATAATGGGGCTTAAGGAAGGAAGTTGGCATAATAGCTTTTAAAGGTTCTTTGCCTACATTTTTTGAAAGCCCGCCTTTTCCCAAAAGACTTAATGTTGTATATATAGGCCTTATGGATTAGGTTTAGCTATTTAATGAATGAACTAGACCCATTAAACAAGCCTTATAAGTGGCACCAACTTGAATTGTTTCTTAGAGCCCAATTAAAACTATTTTAATTAGCTTGTCCAAGATTGTGCTGAAATAGTAATTATTAATATTTTAACCCAATAGCACACTAAAGATGGCTATTCCATGCGTTAAGCCCACTAGCAAGCCTAACTTGGAATATTTCACAACTCTCTTGACAATTATTAGGGCTTTAAGCCTAATGTCTTAACCTGCATGGTAAATAATTTAATGCATAATTAAATTCTCTAGCCCAAGTGAAACAATTTTACTTCATGTAAATATTATTAAATAATTAATTAAATAATTATCAAATAATTATTTATTTTTTCAAATACAATTATTTATTTTATTTAATAAAATCCCTAAAACATGATTACAATATACATTATCTTGATAAGAAATTCTTATCTTTATTATCATATTAAGACATCTCTAATTAGATTTCATAAATCTAATTTATGTCTTAAAGTTTTCTTAATTAAACTTAATTAAATTAAGTCTTCCTCATTGTACCTTTTATTTAATTAAGTTGTACTTAGTTAAATCCTGGTTTTAATCCAATAAATCATCTTATTGTGTGAGACCCATTAGGCTTCTATCATAATGGCAATAAATATAATTACCTAATTAAGTGTATTTATATTTGTAGACCAAGATTGGCCTTTAGCAATGCATTATGGCCACCCAGTATGCAGGAAGAGTCAATGCAACCTCTTTAAGAAATCTTTCAGTAACCAACCTCTCAGTTTAATTTGGTCCTTCCACCAAATATCCTAGAAAGACCATAAACATGTTGCACTGTCTACTCATGTGTCAATCCATATTAGTTCCTACATCTTTCGATTAACCTCATGAATTTAGAGAAATAATTTCTCCTAAATTCATCATGTGTTGGCCAATAACTTTATCCAGTTAACTAAAGCCAAGAACATATGAGATATGTCTCCAATGTCACTTCGAGTGATGAATCCTCTCTGGATCACTCATTCATCCACCATATGATTTATGTCATACCCAACCTTAAGTATCAATCCATTGTACACCCATTTTAGATAAATCAAAGTATGAGACTCCCCATAGGAGATGACTTGGTGTCACAAGTCTAAGGACTAATATACACGATTGGCACATGGAAACATATTCCAGAGACACTTAAGTGACTTATACGAAATGGAGTTCTTATATGGCCATGTTTACCAAACTTGCTTCCATAAAACCAGCACCCATAGCTATCTCCAAGTATCTTTATACTTTAGCTTCATGGGATCAAAAAGTTGCACATCAAATGCATGAAGGCTTAGCATATGCTAGTCTTTATGCATTGTCAATGCCCTGTCTTGACAATATGATGACTAGGAATGTTCTTTAGAAACATGACTTTGATGCATAGGGATTTGATCATTGTAACTCATTAATAACTTTGCAAGGCCATTGTGTTTCATGGGCTTCATCCAATTCATGTTTGCATGATTATCAATCATGCCACTAACATGAAGGAAAACCTTAAATCACTAACATAAGTGATTAGTTTACAATATTAACTATGATATGCATCATCCAATCCAATTAGGTCTACGACATATACTAACACTAATGGTTCGAGGGAACTAGGTAGAAGTCATACTCAAAATTT
>JAQSVH010221836.1:0-42074 GCA_029448705.1 Adansonia digitata
TATACGAGCATGCCATATGTAACCAAATTAGAGTCTAAGCTTAATGAGTTTCTTTTAATTCAATTTGCATAGGAATATAGTTAATTGGTTGATAGAGATATTTTTATAAGATCATCGGAAGATACTTATAAATAAATTAGAACTCTAGGTTAACAACTCAATATCATTTGTCAAGTTAAGAGAATAAAAAAAATTCAAATAAAGTGTTGAGGGAAATTGTAATCCTAGGTTTTATTATTGATTATGTAAACTTCATTCAAATTTCTTGGCTATTTAATTAAATTAAATTTAGTTAATTTAGTTTAATTTTAATTTTACTTAATAATTTTTAATTATTTGTTTGAATAAGATTAAATTGTGTTAATTTTAGTACTAAGCAGATGTACAACATTTCCTTGTGGGAACAATACTCTATTCATTACTATACTATGTGTTACGATATGTGTACTTATGTGGTATAAATTTGACAACATTAGAGTATCTCTTTGGAGTGGTGGGTTGGATTATCCCCAAAAATGAAAATTTTTAGATGTTTTTAAAGGGAAGGATATTTTGAAATAAAAAAGGTATTTTGGAATAAGGAAATTGAAGATTTGTATAAAATATATTTTTATCTTAAGCCTCGATCCGAGCCTATCTATGTTGTAGAGGAATCAGTTTGATGCATTTCAAGATGTTTAAACATCTCTATAAAGGTGTTCTGGAGACTGGGTTAATTTTAATTTGAGAGAAAATAGGGAGCAGCATCGCACTGTCTTCCTTCCAAAATTTATTTTGGGTTTATCCGAAGGCTTTAAGGAGTAAGCGAGGTACTATTGGAAAGTTAACTTGATGAGGACTAATATAAAAAAAATTTCAATATCTAAAATTCACCTTTTAGGTAGAATTAATTTATAGAGTTAGGCCTGTTTCAACATTGGTAGCATGTATAGGGGAAAAGGCATGATAGACTTTGAAAAATCATTCAAAATCATTAAATTGTAAGCAATACTTGTCCTAAAAGAGAATTTTGCAAACTTTTTGGGAAAAATATTTAAAATATAGAGATAAATCATTTGATGGAAGTCCAAACAGAATATAACATGCTAGTTCAAGGAAGTTCCAGACAATAAAGGTTCATAAAATCATAACTCTCTCATCCAGGATGATCGAAGGGCAAACAAGACAGTTTTGGAAAGATTATTTGATGCCATTTAATGGAAAAATATTATAAAATTATAGAAAAATCTTTTATTATTCAAAAATAATTTTTCAAATTAGGACTATGGTGTTGCCAGAGCAAAAAACAAGGGTTATTTGATTCTTCAGGTTTTTTGTGGGTCAAATTTGAGTTATGGACATCTAAACGTCCACAACATAGGGAAAAGAATGACAAGAGCTTCAGTAGTTCATTACACAATCTCGAAGTAGTTTGGGATGATGAAACAACCCGTTAACCATGCCATCATGAAGGTGTTAAAATTAAGATCAAGGCTTAGTATTTTTTTATCAACTAAAATGGTCATCTTTATTTGAAAAACAACATCTTAAAACTTATTTTACCTTGAATCCATATTTGAAATGTTTGATTTGTCCTAAAGATTGGAAGACCGATTTTAGGAAAATGTTAAGTCTATGCTATTCTTTATTTATTAGAGGTAGCATAACCTAGCTTGAGGATATCTTGGAAATCAGATTTTTAGCAAACAAGCAAGCATCTTGACAGAGATGTCATAAACAAAATACAACATACACAAAGTGAATAGGGATAACACATGCAAACACAAAATGATGACATTTTGATAATAAGATGATAAAAAATGCAAGGAGGTAACAAATAAGATGAATGGAAATGATAACTCCATGAATGACATCAAAAATCATGTTTTGGAAGATGATATGAACATATTTAAGTAAAAGAAAGCATGCTGGAATTTTTAAGACAGTATTTTATGCCATGAGACTTCTTAAAATACAAGAAAATGGATAAACATACTCAATGCATATTGGGAAGAACATTTAAGCATGTCTTAAGCAGGTGAAAATAGGTACATGCATGAATAAAGGACTATTTTGGTGACAGAATAAGAGAAGATGTTTAGACTACCATACAACATCAAGGCATTAAAAGAACACCAAAATCTTAAGACCACCACAACCAAGGCAACAATAATGCATGGGAGTCTTAGAATGGTCATGGTAGCATAAATGGTTCACTAAAATGATGCAAGTGCTAGAAATGAGAAAAAAAAATAAAGCTAAGTGAGGAAATATACCTAAAGCCTCAAGCTTTGGCTTTTTTCTTTGAACAGCAACTTGGGACTCACTTTTTTTCCTTTTATTTGATGTTGATATGCAAGGAAATGATGAAAAAAAAAGATTTTTGGTAGGGTGTTGAAGGAAAAAAGTTTTAAGCGTATGGATGAATGTGTCTTTGGTTGTGATTTTAAGGAGCTGCAGAAATAAAGGAAGGTTAAGGGTGAAAGGCAATGAAACAGTGTTTTGAGATTGTTTTTTTAGGACTAAAGGTTGTTGAAGGTTTCTTGAGATTGCTGGAAAAATCCTTCATTCTTTTTGCTAAGCTAGCTTTGGCCCCTGTTTAGGCAATGCTTTTTTGGAGACAAGGTAAGGGCATTTTTTATCTTTCATTCATGTACTATGGGACAACTACATGTATTATGCTTAACTGCTTTTATGTCATTGGTTTTACCATGCAAAGTGGTGGTGCAAAAAGGCTGTAACAGCCTATAATTGGTGAAAAGCCAACATGCCCTTTGACAAACCATATATTTCATGAAAATGTCCCTTGCCATTAGCTATTTAAGCTTTAAAAATTTGTTTGAGTCTAATCATGAGCCCATAGCAAAGGCGTTGTATGAATTATGATGATTCTTGGTGTAAAAAATATGTTGAATTAGATTTTTAAAGGCTGAAAAATGGGTTAAGCTGGGTAAAAATGCCTTGATGTATCAATACAACACACTTTGGATTGATACCCATGGCAATTGTTACCCATGAGTATCAATACAATGAAGTGTGTATCAATACCAAGAGTAAAAAATTATTTCTAGTCTCGAGATTTAGAGGTATGTATCAATCACAACTATAGCTATTGCTAAATCCTGCATCAATACAAAAATAATAAGTGTCAAGATAATACCTTAAGTATTGATGCCAAACCTTCTTGTATCAATTCTACATGTGAAAATTTGAATTTTTAGTGACATGAAAGCATTATATCAATACTTATGCACTAATGTGACTGCATGTTCCTTATTATTCATATTAAGCCTCACCTTGGTCACAAACGATGGAAAACTAACCTATTTCATCTGAATGACTTCAGGGACACTGCAAATAGTGACTTTTGATGCCTTATTTTTCATTTTTTTTCCTTAATACTACCCATAGGCATTTCAAACCCTGCCAAAAAAATTTCTCACCCTTATTTGTCATTTTTCTTTAATATGAGCTATAGACATTTTAGACTTTACTAACAAAATTTTAGCCTGAAGCCATGTCGCTTAATAGTGCCCAATGACACATCACCTGGCAACTATCTTTTTTTTTTATTCTATCATCTTTTGATTATGTTTTTGGGTGTTAGAAATTGGATAGAACAAAATAAGGTCTATATAATATCGACATGAAATATTGCCTTATGATTTATAAAACAATTTGGAAATACAAATGCAAGATAGACAACACAAAGGGAAACATGTCAATAAGACATAAGAAGGATAAGATAACACTGCATAAAATAAATCATAAAAAAGAGAGAGAGGAAAGATTGATTAAAATGTATCTCATGATTGTGATTAGTTATCTAGAAATAACCAAATTGACAATCTTTGAGTAATATTTGGATTCATAGATTAATTGAGGCTTGAAAAATGGCTTTGGAATTAAAACAAATCTAAGGAAATTCGAGGCACGAAATGTTTGATTTTGAGTTAAATTAAAAAAAAAAAAGAAGGTTGGAGTATCCCATCAAAAAATGAGGCTGAAGTATCTCGTGAATGAAAATTTTGGTATTTTTAGGATGACGAGATTAGAAGAACAAAGGTTTGAGATATTTCTTAACAGATTAGCATTTTTGACAATTTTTGACAAAATTGGTGATTTTTTTATTAAAAATGAATGGATAAAACTAAAATCATAAGATTTGAAAAAAAGATCATGCCCTGATCTAAGCTTAATGGGGTTGACACTTTTTTCTTACTTGACGGGGTTACTCAAAATCATTTAAAGGCATCTGAATGCCTTAGAGTGGGGATTTTGGAAAATCAATTAATTTTGATAAACGTTGAAACAAGGGATGGCATCATGCTATCCTATCTCTAATTTTATTTTGGACTAGTCTAAAGGTTTTAGGAGTTAGGTAATGTACCGTTGGAAAGCTAACTCGATGAGAATTGATATAAAAAATTTCCTAGAGATCCTAAACAATCACTTTTTGAGAGGAAATAATTTTTAGAGTTGGGTCTAATTCAACACTAGCAGTAGGTGCAGAAGAAAAGGTGCAGTGGACTTTAAAAAATATTCCTAACTCATTTAGAATCATTAAATCATAAGCAATATCCTTTCAAATAAGGACTTTACAACTTTTTAGGAAAAAATTTTAAAAATCCAAAAAAATCATTTGATGGGTCGAAACTACATGAACAAAATGCAAATTACTAATTCTAGAGGTTTCAGACAGCAAAGGTTTGAAAAATTTTAGCTCTCTCATCTGAAGTGATCCGAGGGCAAACAAGATATAGTTAGAAAGTTAATTCGATGCCTTCTAGGAAAAAAACAAAAAATTCTAGAAAAATGTTCTCTAGATTAAAAATCTTCTTTTTCAAGTTGGGGATATAGTGCTACCAATGCTGAATAAGGATAATTTTGATTTTCTAGTTTCTTAAAGTTAGACTCGAGTTGTGGACATTCAAACATCCATGAGCGAAAAAGTTAGTGACAGTGGCTTCACAAGCTCATTTGCACAATCTCGAAGTAGTTTGGTTAATGAAATAGCCTATTAAACATGTCACAAGCAAAAAACTCTTGACACAAGACAAATGCATAAACAGTTTAAGAAAATTTTGAAAGGATATTTTTGTATTGAAAATCAGAGTATCTAACCTTATTTATCCTTCAATCCAAACATGAAGAGCTTGCTTTTTCACTAAGATTAGAAGACCAATTGATAGAATGCATTAAGCCTAACTTGGGGAGGATTTGAAAAATAGATTTGCAAAAAGAACAAGACATCAAGAAAGCATCTTTAATCATGTAAAACATTCAAATATGTCATTAAATGATAAAAACAAGCTAGAATATCAACAAAACATCATTTTTATTAAAGAAACATGTTAAAAATGCAAAGAAAGTATGCATGATATGAGCATAGAAGAAAATGTTTCATGATGTGAACATTTACTGGAAATTTCATGACAGCATAAAGGCATAATTTTTAGGCAAAGTAAATACATAGATATACCAAACTATGTTTATGAAGGCATAAAAAATCATATGAGCATGAAAAAAAGATATTTCAATGACATGAATATATGCTAGAAATTTCAAGACAACATAAGAACATGATTTTATTGCGTGAATGCATGACAAAATTACATATGAATAAGACATAAAAAAATGCATGGAACCTACAAGTGGTCAAGGTTGTATGGGTCATTAACATAATGAAAAGAGTAATAAACATACAGGGTTGAGTTGAGACAATATATCAGCAAAAGTTCCAGTAGCTTTTCTCTTAAAAGATTAGCTTTTTCCCAACAAAGATGTTGTCTATCTAGCTTTTATTTAATTGTTATGAGTTAGCAAGAAGAAAAGCAAGCAACAATGGCTAAAAATGGTGTTTTGGAGGTGTTTTATTGGAGTGCTATGTAGAGCTACGAGATAAGAATGTTTAATGTCGATGATGGCAAGTAAAAATTATTGAGGGATTGTGAAAGCGGAATATGTCTAGGTCCTTTTAGCTAATATCAATATTCCCTTATAAGCCCATATGTACAGTGAGGACAATATGCAAAAAGTAAGGGTATTTTTGGGGGTTTTGTGCATGTACTGTAAATGAAAACAAGGTATCATGTCAACTGTCTCCTAATTCCATTGATGAAAGCCACTTTATGCAGCTGAGCCATGAGAAGGTACCAAAGTGCCCTTTAACAAGTCACATTAAGTCATGAAAATGTCCCATGCCATGGCTATTTAAGCCTAAAAAATTCAACTAAGCCAATCATAAGTCTAATGCTAAGGGTGTGAATTTAGATGATTTTTGGTACCAAAAACATGATCCACTTCAACTTTTGATGTAGTGGTGAAAAGAGGTGAACATGCCATGAACTATGCAAAATTTTCCTGATGTATCAATACAAAGCATTTTATATTGATAAAAAGAGCAAAATTTTGCCCAAATGTATCAATACTTTAAAGAATGTATCGATACATACACTTATGTCTCAATACGTTTAAGCCAAAACTTGTGATTTTTGCTGCTGCCAAGCTTATATCAATAAAACAAGCCAATGTATTAAGATATGAAGTAATGTATCAATACATTAACCTTCTATATGGATACAGCCCTTTATTGATACACAAAGAGCATGTATCTATACATACATGCAAAAATATGAATTTTTATGCATTTTTCGCTCTTCGAATACCTTACCATGTCTATGAATAATGGGGAATCGATCCATGCTTGTTCGAATAACTTTGATGATGTTTCGAATGATGACCTTAGATGCCTCAAAACTCAACAGACAAAATAGGGTATCTACAGTTGCCTTTCTTTGGCTATTGCTGAGTATTAGGAATAAGGTGTAGACATCTAATTTTGTCTAAGACTTTTCCCTAGTAATCCTAAAAATCTAGATCAATAATTAGGTAATCATTACGTTAGGGTTTGACTTCTTTTGGTGGTTTTTCGAACCCATTTGATTGTATCTAAATGATCGCTCATGCGCATAATAGAAAAATTGCAAACCAACCTTGGATAGAAAAAATGAATATTAAAGTAAAAAATTGCTTTTAAATTTATTATTTTGAATTTTTGAAATTCATTTTTGCAGATGATGTTATAGCCAAATTTCTCATTTTTAGGGATTTTTCAAAATTTTTTCATAAAATTTTGAGAGTTGACCATCAAATACTTTTACCAATATTCGTGCAGTATTTATGCCAATACTTATCTAGAAAAATCAAGAATATTAAGGAAAAAATCTGTATTACCATTTTATTCCACAAGGTGTCAAGTTATCAAATTTATTTATTAAAATTAAATTTTTCAGAGTACTGAAAGTATTTTGCTTTTGAAAGTTTTTGATAATATAAGTTCCAAATTTCATTCTCATCCTTACTATTTTAATAAATTAATATTTTGAGTAATATATTGAATTTAATTCATTTTTATAAATTTAAGTATATTTTTGGAATTTTCTTGCTTCCAAAATATGAATATATTTTATCTGTAAAATTTTTTAGCGTTTAGAATTTTAAATATTTACACATATTTTAATAAAATAGCTTGGATATAAATTTTTGAAATTCCAATTCATTTTTATTAAATATCAATTTTCTTCTGTAAAGTTTTTTCCAACAAAATTTTACATGTTTGATGTTTTTAATTACATTTTTCTTGCACATAAAATGTCTCAAAAAAAAATTTTTTGGAATTTTTATATGGAAACGTTATTAATTTAATTTTTAATGGGCTAAAATTTATTTATTTTTCTATTTCCTAGGCTTTAAAACCCATAAACTTTACTAGTGGGCCTGGTAAGCCCACTTGCTTTTCAACAAGCTCAATGAGCCCATTTTTGTTTTTTAATAGGCCCAACAAGCCTATTTTGATTAAATTCTTAATTAAATTTATTATGTAGAATTTTTATTTCTTGAATAAATAATTTTTAATTTGTTAGAATTTAATCCTAATAACTTGTTTTTATCTGATTAAGATATTTCTCAAATCATCATGAAGACCATGTTCTAGATGATGAGTCATGCATGATAATTCATGTAAAATGACACAATCAATTGATTAAAGCTTATCAGAAAAGATGAAAAATCTTTAAAAGATAAAATAAAGATACAAATAAAAAATAAAAAAATAAAAAAGAGAATGGGATTCGACCAAGGGACTTTTTTAATCCTTTGGTCGATCCTCGCCTTATAAATAGAGGGAGGATGCCATCATTTAAAATGAATGGTGTCTAGAGCAAAAGAAAAATAATAAAACACCAAAAAGATAGAAAATTTTCAAGTTTTTCAAGCTTTTAAGGTAGTTTCACTTGGAAAACTCTTGATTTTTGTTGGTTTCTTGCATATTTCATCATTTTAGTGACTTTGGTGTGGGTTAGTAGATTTTGATCCATATTGAAAGGCCAAGTATGAAAGCCATGATCAAAATTCCTTGATTTTGTCGTTATATTTGATTTTTATTAGCAATAAGTTGATTTTTGTCAACATCATTTGTGTTATTGGCAAACATGACACTATTTTTATATGTATATATTATTGTGTTATTTTCCTTGGTATTTTCATGTTGATTGTTGATGAAATATGTTTATATGTTCATTATGCGTATTTAAGCTTGATAGAAACTAAGATATATATCTATATTGATATTCATGAAATTATGTGATGAAAAAAATTGTTTTTGGGGTTATATGGTTTGGTCAAATATGATAATGGCCCTTAATGGAATATTTATGCTTGATTTTATGATATTTTAGACTATTTTTTAAACTTACAGGGGCTTAAAAATAATTTTTCCAAATTTTTTAAAGCCTTGAAAGGGTATTTTCATACTTGGCCAAACCTAACATGGATTAATTTATTAAGTTTTTTTTTTATTTTTCAATTATAGAAAGTGTAAGGACTAAATTGCAAAAATAAAAAATTTTTCCAACGCCATCCATATTTGTTTGAATTACTTGTCAACATTTAAAAATGTCTTTCATGCATTTAAGATATGATTAAATGCATTTTAAACCTTTTAAGGACCTTTTTGTAATTTTAAAAAGTTTACACACTTGTTTGCAAAACGTCAAAAAAATTATTCCAAAGCCAAAGGTACTTGGTTGAATACTTTATTTGATATTTTATATGTTTTCGATGTTAACTTTGATGTGTTGGATGTTTAATAATGTATTTTATTTAATCTAGGGGCCATTTTGTAAAATTAGAAAAAGTTTGGAACCCAATATAAAAACCTTACATTTATGGGTCAAAAAGGTTTTTTCTGACATTAAATTACTTATTTAGGGTATTTTAGTCATTTTAAGAATATTCCTAGCACTTTAGCCATTTTGGGGCTAAAATGTAATTTTGAGAAATTTAGGGGCTTAATTGTAATTTTTCATTTTACGTCACCTTTGATGTCTAGGTTAACCATTAAGGGTATGATTGTCATTTCATATCATTTTTAGTCCTTCAGGGTAAAGGGATACTTGTGGAAGGTACCTTAGAGGCATTTTAGTAACTTACCATATAATCAAGTCCTTTATGATCGGCAGATACTTTTATCTTGAAGGTGCATAATAGGGATAGGTCTGACTTTTTATGAAGTTATTAAGTCTTTTAGTGTTACGTACTTTAAAGTTGAAGGTAGACCTTAGGGACATTTTAGCAATATGCATTATCTAAGCGCATGTGATCATTGAGATGCTTCCATATCAAAGGTGCATAGTAGGAATAGGTTCTTTCCTTTATGATGTTATCGTGTCCTTTAGTGTTAGCTAGGATACTTTTATGTCAAAGATGCACAATAGGGATAGGTTCATCTTTTTATGAAGTTATCTGGTTCTTTAGGCTAATGAGATACTTAACGTTGAAGGTAGACCTTAGGGATATTTTAGTAATATATATTAAAATTGAGTCCTATGTGATCACTAGGATACTTCCATGTTGAGGGTGCACAATAGGAATAGATTTCTTCGTTTATGAAGTTGTCAAGTTCTTTAGGTCACTAGGATACTTTAATATCAATGGTATACTTTAGAGGACATTTTCGTTTCTTTAAACCAACCTGAGTCCTTAGAGTCTAGTTTTGTACTTCCCATCAAAACTAGTCTTAAGACAAATTTTTACTATTTCTTATAAAATTAAAAGTTTTAAAATTAAGACAACATCTCTGAATTAAAGTAGAATGTAGAATTTCTCCCAGCATATGGAAAAAGTTTTGTGGATTATTTTAACAACAAGATATCCTTTCAAAAGAAAGAATATTTGTATTTTTAGAATTTCAAAAAAATAAAACCTTTTGTATCCCTCCGAATCTCTAGTAAGGTGTGAAAGATATTTTAATTTTTAAACCTTTTATATTATTCTAGTTTTCTGGTGGGTGCAAAAGAGATAATAATTAAACCTTTTTTGTTCTTTGTTCCTTTGATTGGGTACTGAAGATATTTCGACTTTTTTAAAAATATTTAATAACTCGATTTTCTCATACAAAATACTAAATTTGGGATTTGAAAAATTTTTAAATATGGGAGTTATAATTAAATGCCAAACATAGAAACTGGATTAAGATTAAAAAATAAATTAACACATGGTTAATAAGGTATAGATTGCCAGGCATCATGAGAGAGATTGCTTCTTACTTGTGATTATAGCTGACTTTCAAACCCTTTCACGCGATCTCTAGTATTAGCGTAGACTTCAGAGTCTATTTTCTAGGGTTTCTTTACCCTTAAAATACTAACTCAGGTAAGTTAGCAATCTCACCTAGCCAAAATAGATTAGTAGCAACTCTAAGATAAATGGTTATTTCATAACAACTATTTAGAGTTAAGTGAATGATTTATCATGACAAGTTATTCTCTAAAAAGAAGAAAAGATAATAATGATATGGCCCCTAAAATTAAAAATATGATACATATATACATAAAAGTGAGGATACAATCGCCTTTTTGGTTTGCTTGTTCATGATTCTATCCCAACCATATTGCACACAAGGTAAAGATCGATAGACACTATTTTGTCAAGGGTGTGCTTGATGCTATCTTATGTTCTTGTGATGAAAATATCAAAATTTAATATGATACCAGGGTAAAATGATATTTTGGTGATGATTTCGATTTTTGCAAAATGGTAAAGCTAGAATTTTTTTCTTAAATTTTTAATTATTTATTTTTTTTATTACGAGAGACCTAAACTGTGATCTTAGGCCTAGCCTATCTTTAGGTTTAAATTTGGAACTAGAAAAAGGGCTAAAAAGCCAAAAACTAAACCTGTTAGTATTCTTGGACTTTGTTTTAAGATAAATTCTCCTAACAAATGAGCAACTTGCCAAGCTGGACCTATCGACCTTATTAAGTTTAATCTTCCTGACACAAGCCAATTAGCAGGACTTAGCCTGCTAGCATTGTTAGGCTTGACTTTCTTGATATAGGCCAATTAGCTAGATCTAGCCTATTGACATTATTAGGATTAACTTTTAACAATGGGCCAATTAGCTGGATCTGACCTACTGGCATCACTTGGTTTTAACTTTTGATGATGGGCCAATTAGCTAGATTTGACCTACTAGTATCACCAAGCTTTAACTTTTGATGATAAGGGCCAATGAGTCAAAACTGACCTCCTAGCATCACTAGGTTTTGACTTTCGATGACTTGGGCCAATTAGCCAGGATTGACCTACCAGTATTCTTTAACTTTTGATGACATCAACCAATTAGCCGAGACTGACATACTAGCATCATTGAGGTTTAACTTTCGATGACATAGGCTAATTAGCCAGATCTAACCTACCAGCATCACTGGGCATGAACTTTCAATGACACAGGACAATAAGTTGGGATTAACTTATCACAACATTAGGATTTGACATTTGACATGGGCTAATTAGCATGATCTAGCCTACTAGTGTCATTGGGCTTGATTTTCTTAATATAGGCCAATTAGCTGAAACTAACCTACCGACATAACTATGCTTTGACTTTTGACATAGATTAGTTAGTTGAGACTAACCTCCTAGCATCACTGGGCTTTGACTTTTAACATGGACCAATTAGTCAGATCTAGCCTATTAGCGTCATTGGGCTTGCTTTTTGATGATAGGCTAATTAGTCGAGCCTAATCTATTAGGGTTATTGAGCTTGATTTTCTTGACATGGGCTAATTAGCCAGAACTAACCCACCAACATCATGGGGCTTTAACTTCTAACATGGGCCAATTAGCCGAATCTGACCTGAAGGCATCATTGGGCTTATTTTTTACAATCATAAAAAGGTATCATATATGACTTTCTTATAAGAGAACTTATAATCGATCCATAGGGTGCATTTAAATGATGTAACATTGATATGATGTGAGTGCTTTTGAGAAAATTCATGTATGAATGTATATATTCATTGTTCTTTGATATTTATGTGTGTTGCTATTCTAGTAAGTGAAGCATTTCTTCACATATATAAAAGGATTTGTTATCTCCCTTTTATTTTCTTGTTGTCATGAATTTGATCGAGTATCATTAAATCTTATCAAAGTCTATGTCCATCTCCTACCTCTTGATGTTTTATCATCTTGCAGAGAAATGGTTTGTCGATTTGCTAACTTTTCAAGAGTAATCTTGCTGGTGAAAGTAGACATGAGATTATTTTGTAGTGATCCCAAGGTTTTGACTTTTTCCTACCCTAACCTATCCTTTTGTATCTTAACTTTGAAGTCTTTAGGTCATATCAATTTTCTTAGAAGGACAAAAAACAAGGTTAGTATTCCTTGACTTAGGACTACACTCTTATAGTTTTATGTTATAAAGCTTTCATCTCTTTGTTCAAGGCAAGTTATGTCCCCTGTTCCATGGATCGCCTTGTAATAGCATCAGGCAAATCAAGTGCAACTTACCTTGAACAAGTATTTTTCGGACTTAAAAATGATGACATGTCATGTTCATGTGACATCAAAGCATTTGACAATTGGTAATCATCACTAGGGGCATTTTTTACCAAAAACTTGACTCTTTTTTATGGTTTGGTTAGTTTAGGTGGGACATATTGACACGAAAGGTCAAGAATTCAAAAATATTAAAAAATTATGACTAAAGACTTTAATGTTGACCAAGAAGGTTAGAGTTTTAACTGGTTGACACTATGGAGTTAAGAGTCAATATGGAATAGTAAAAGGTTTAGACTTTTGCAAATTGATCAGGAAGAGGAGACGAAAGTTTATCCACTCAGATTTATTACAAACTTATTATGATGCTTTCTTAGCTTTCAAATGTGGGAGTTTGACAAGTGCTAGTCTTGGCTATGAGTTGTAGTTCTCAGGAAGTTGTTTGGAAAGCCTCTTGGACAAGTATTGGTGCTAATTGAAGGGTATTAATTAGGGGAGTATTCTGATAGAGGTTTGGAAACTAAACCTCTTATCTTGTGAATATTCTAGACATCTTGAGATTTTAAAAATCTTGACAACCCTCTAATTAGTATTTTCTTTTTGTGGCTATTCAAGCAACATTGAAAATGACTTCAGGATTTTTGAATTTGCTTTAGACTTCCAATTTCTGGCTTTTTGGCTTTTCACCCTAAAGCTTTATTCTTTTTTTTCTTGACTTCATTTTTTGACAACTTTATCATGCAACTTAAGAAAACAAAAAATTTTCCTAGAAAAATAATTTCTTGGAAAACAGTAGCTATTCTTGATCCAAACAGACTTTTCAAGGTATAAACTATAGGCTAAGGTTTAAAGATCTAAAAAAAAGTGTGTATAAACCTAAATTCAATGTTTAAGGGTGATCAAATCAAGGATCATCTTTAAAGGTTTTTGCACCTCTAAGTGTTCTTATTTCTATTTATTTAGTTCCCTCCTTCTTGATTCGATTTTGACTTCGATTTTATTGATTTTTTCTTTTTCACTTTGAATTTGACTTTTTTTTGGCTTTTTGAAGGAAACTTCAGACTTTGATGACTTGGTGCATCCCATATTTACCCCTTGATGTTAGGCATTTTGGTAATCGAAAAAGTGGATATCCACTTTATTTCCTTTAAAAAGCTTTCCATGCCTTCCAATGTAAAGGTTGATACATGATCAGGGTTTTTGAAATAACAAATTTATTAAGCTTAAAAAGGGTAGTAAAGGGAATGATTTTATAATAATTAAAAGGACAAAAGAAGATAACTATCTTTGATTAAAACATCACTATTATGAACAATGTGTCATTTTTCAAGGCAAGGTTCTATTAGAAAACATGTCAAATGCCTTAATCACATGATGTTGCATTCAATTTTATTTTCCATTTTCTTTTCGCAAGTGCATGCCTTGGTATTTCTTTCCCTTTAAACTTAAAGGCATGTTCCCTAAAGTCACCAATTTGCCCTAGCCATAAATGATTTTAAGTTTTGATGGAAAAAACAGAAGGTTTCAAATAGTTATGAGGGAGTCTCGTATTCTATTTTTAAGGTAGGCTTTGATGATTCACTTTAAAAGTATGAATCATCCATTTTGGTTGTGTTACCTATAAGTTAAAAATTTAGGGAAAGGTTATGATGTCCATGATAAGAGGTTGTCTAAATGGATTCGAGGATCTTGAGATTCTCATCCAATCTTAGCACACATCAAACTACCTATCTAGTTCCATTAAAAGTAGGTCTCAATTGTTCGACTTTCAACCAACCCAAGGGAAAGTCCTTCTAGTTAGTTATATTTTGATATTGTTTTTTGATCTTTAAGGTGACCTAAGGTGATATCATGAGGGATAGGGGTGAAATGTTTTAGTAAAGTAGATTTGCCCCTAAAGATGATCACCAATTTGTCACGACTATCACTACATTTTAAGGAAATTATTACTACCTTGAAGACTGGAATTTAATCATGTAAGACATTAAGCCAAAGAGATTTAATGTTCAAAATAAGGCATGATGCATGATGATTGCACGTAACAATTCATTCATTTGAATTCAAAATTCATGTTCATTTATAAATGAAAAATATGCATAGAATTCAAACGAAGATAGAAATTTCCCTTGACTAGCATACTACTTAAACTCATGTTCAAGACCGATTGCTCCTAATTGGCATACATAAGCTCCTTGAGTTTTGCTAGATTTTCATTAATGATGACTTGAACTTTGTATTTGAATGCCTCATAATTCTCCATAGCATGTCTTTTTGCCCCTTGGTTGTATTTACATGTAAGGCTAGGATCGTACCATTTTGGGTAAAGAGGATTCTAGGCTTTGCTTGGATGGTGAAGGTCATCTAGTTCCAGACCAGCAAAGGAAAGATCTCTATGTAAGAGATTGGTAGGGAGTGGTGCACTTTTGTCCTTTTTTTAGGATAATTAGAGTTAACTTTGGGCAGGTCCGTATCTCTTGGACATAATGTGGATGAACCTATGTGAAAGGTGCTAGGGCATATGGATGAACCTATTAAAGTTAAAAGTCAGTTATAGGTTAGAGGTGAAGACAGGGTCCAAATGGATCTCTTTGATTTTGTCATTCTTTTTTTTGCTATTAATGGTCAAAACTTGCTTACCCATTTTTCTTTCAAAAGCTATTCCAACATTAACACCTTTGATTCTCCCTACTTTGATCCCATTTTTGATTCGGGCTATAGCAAATAGGATGTCCTTGAATTTTATAAAGGCATTATCAACCATCTTATCTTAATAGGTAGTTTGACTTATGCTACATGGCTTTCTATCTCTTTATAGCTTTCATAAGATTCTTTTTTCATATTCTGAAGAGTTATCGATTAGAAGTCATCTCCATTAAGTGCTAGTATTGTTCTAGAAATATGTGAGCCAAATCTCTCCAAGTAGATATTTGGCTTCTTCTTAGTCGGGAATACCATTTAGATGCTGTCCCAATCAAACTTTCTAAAAGATATGGATGAGCAACTTTCACCCATATCATATGTAGCCATTTTATAGTAGTAGACAATTAGATGCATCTTTAAGCAATTAAGCCTATTATACTTTTTGAATTCTAAGACCTCGAATTTTAGTGGAATCATCACATCAAAGACCATTAAAAGTTTTTTAGCATCATTGAGTCCTTTTCTTTACTCCATAGCTTGGATTCTTTCTTTGAGCTGGTCATTTTTTTGTGTTTTCTAATCCTAAATCTCTCTTAATGGATTTGGTCTTGACTGTTTTGCATTGTGAGTTGATTGCGAAGGTACTAAGCCAAAGAGTTCATCCAATTAAAGTGCATAATCTTTTCTCATTTTACATGAAAGGAGAAACGCCAATTAGTTTTGAAGATATGAAATATTTTTGCCTTGTCCACTTTCATTATTGTCATACATAAGTGAATGGATGGGTAAGTGAATAAGTGAATGAATTCATGATGTCATGGGCCTTTGATCAAGTTTGAACATAAAGGAAATCATAATGAAAGTATCAAAGGTTCAAACTGTAGTTCAGTCATTACCATCCCATAAACTAAACCATACTCCTTATCATTCTTTTGATGTTCTCAATACATAGCATTTCTCTTACACAATTTCAATAAACAAGTAAACATTGTCTTTGTAAACATTATCTGATCCTAACATCCTAGTACTCCTAAAAGCATAAGAGATATAATCATCTTTTTTTATTATCGAGAACTCTGCTTGTTCTTTTGAATTCCTTGATTAGCTAGGGTCTCTGATAGCCCTGAATTATAAGACCTTAGAGTCGATAAGGCTTTGCTCCCTTCACTTGAATGATAGGCTTATCTTTGTGTTATACTTTGATTCCTTGGCATGGTATTCGCAATGGGCATTAGCGTTAAACCACTGTGGGTATGTGGGCATTTTCTTGGGGACATAGATGGGAATGACAAAGTGTTCTTAGAGTAAAAGGGGCTATAGCTTTTTATAAGTTATTAGGATGGGATTAAATTGGGACTCTCCTCATCATCTTTTCTTAGAATCAAAACAGATAATGGTTGAGAGATGATAATAAGATGCCTTGTTTTGAAAAAGGTGTTAATTTGTAACAATTCAGAGCTAGGGTGTTCAGTCTCAGTTATTCGAGGAAGTATGAAAACGAAGGGTTTAGTGTTGGTCACTTCAGGTTCAGACACTTACATCTTTGACCCTGACATCAGGTCGTGTAGTGTATGGAATTAAATATTGATAATAATGTTTTTCGACAATAATTTGTCTTCATTTGACCAAGGCTTATGAGCTTCCTTGTTAATTTCAAGGATTATCCCCTTATATTCTAGATATCCTACCCTACCCTTCCAATAGTTCCCTCTAAGGTGCTAATATATGTTTCCAATTGATCTACCATGGCCTAACCTATCTAGCCTATTACAAATGATGATGCCTCTTTAACATATTCATTTCTAAGATGGCTAATAAGACTTCCACAATTTTTACAAGTTTTTTTCATTTCTCGAACATCATACCCGAGCCCTTCCTGGATGCTTTCTATAGTACTGGTTCCTACTTGTAATTGATCTCGAAGTTACGACCCTTTCAATGTAATCAACAAATGAATTTAGCAATGTGTGATAATTTATTCATGACTATGAAGAATGATAAATGACAAATGGAAGATATTACCTGCTAAGGATGTTTATCTATATATATGAAGCCTCAAATGGTATGAATGTTATGCCAAAAATGTCATGACATGATTAAAGGGAATGATGTCCTAATATTTTTCTTATTTTGACTTTTTTCTTTTTGACTCATGACTCATTGTTTTTTTTGTTGCTTACTAAATTTATTGAAAAACTTCTTTTTATTTTTCGTTTCTCTTAAAGTCTAACCTTCTAATCCTTTATTAAAGATAACTAAATAAGGTAACCTCTCCTCCTCTTTTTTAACAATAAAAATAATAAATAAAAGAAATAAAAAAATCAAAGAAAATTTTCCCCTCGAAGAAATTAAGGCATTATAATGCTTTAGGGCATATGTGAAAGGATTACAAGCAGCGTATTTGGCTTACTAAAGCTTAGGTCGGTGTGGATAGTATAATAGCGTATCTAAGTTAACATATCCATATTAAGACAATGCAATGTCTTTTAGGACAAATTTAACACTTTAGCTGGTGATGCTCATTCATCACCACTCAATGATCGGTGGACGTTGAGCTATTGGTCAGACAGCATAGCGGCCTATTCGGATGAATTTCATCTGTATTAAGACTATATGGGGCCACTTAAGTTGTACTAGTGATCTAGGCAATAATGCTTGCCTATCATCACCAAAGGGCTAACAAGCATTGAGCCATCAATCGGACAACATAATGCTTACCTAGGTGGATTTTATCCCCTAGAAAGTGACACTTGGCATTAAACAGGACCACTTAAGTGGCAACATTGATATGTTATCACTTAAAGGGAACAAAATTAGTGTTGGCCATCGGTCAGATAGCATAATGACTTATTCAAGTTGATATGGAACCTTAAGAACGACAACATTCATGTACCATCACTCATTTATTAGTAAAGGTTAACTGTCAATTGGATAGCAAAAAACATATCTTGACACTAAAAAGATAAGTATGGGTAACAATGTTCATTCACTATTGCTTAAGCAACTATAGTACTTAACAGCAAAGGTAAAAATTATTTCCCCTTTTTATCCTTGAGGTTATTCTCACAGCATTCCAGTATGGCTTGACATATTTAGTTTATAGGGCTTACAATATTAGGTTCAGTAGACATTAAATCGATATTTGAATCCCTGTTTTCTGGTAAGGATAGCTAAGGCACCCCAATCCTAGGCTAATCATGGGTTTGGCAAAATAGTTTCGATTCGATGGATTTATTTCCCTATACAAATGCAGAGGGTTACTCATGAGTGACATAGCTAATTTACATCTTGTAAGTTTTTGTTGTACCTATATGAGGGTTACTTATGAAGGCTGATAACTCACTTTCTCCTAATATTTGGAACCCTAACTCTACGTGGAGTTTGGTGAGAATCTCATGAAAATGCAAGTGCATGGTGTGTTTCGGGGAAACAATCAAACCTTTTATTTACCTCTTATTACCATAGTCATCAAATCGATATTTATTCAAGAACAAGGTAGCCCCTGATGATCACATACAAAAATCATGAAAAGTAAAAGATTTGTAGACAAAACTGAAAAAGATTAAAGTTGAAGAAAAATCATGAAAAGTAAAAGATTTGTAGACAAAACTGAAAAAGATTAAAGTTGAAGAATGACTGAAAATAAAGAGATCAAAAACTAAGAAAGACACAGCTAGTTGTAGACCTTGCTCTTTAAATTATCACTAGTGGAGTCACCAAGCTATCGCAATGTGCCTCTAAAAAATCTTTACGAGTAAGGATTACACATGACTTAAAATACATAAAGAAAGTGATAACATTCTAGATGAAGAAGTGCCTTCTTGACCATACTTCCTTTTTAATATGGGAGTGACTATCACATAAGTCATTCACCGAACTAGTTTTAGATGGCCACCATGAAGTGGCCAGCAATCAAGGTCACCACCAATCATTTGGGTTACCATGATCAGACTTTTATTTAAATTGACATTCTAAGTTACAAAACTCGAGATGTCAATTCTAAAGTCTATATGGTCAGAGATTCGTTAGTTGGGTTTGGGAGTTAGCTATGCTTAAACAAATAACATCCCATGATACCCGAAATTGGTACTTTCTAGCTATGTTTTACATTGATTTCAATTACTTGATTTTGACCAATTATTTTTTGGACAAAATACTCTTTTTATGCATGAATTTGTATAAAGTGATAAATTCGAGTTTTCATAAAAAAATTTGAATCTAATATCTGCCCTAAAGAGGTGGGAAACATAGAGATTTTTGACTAAAAATGATCTCTAGATTTTTGAAAATTAGATATTTCATGTCTAGCACTAGAGAGATACTGACGTGAAACATTACCTTATGATTTTTGAAAACAATTTGAAAATATGAAAGCAAAATTGACACCACAAAAGAAACGTGTTAGTAAGGCATAAAAAGGATAAGATAACATTGCATAAAATAAATCTCAAAAAAAAAAAGAAAAGGGAAAGATTGATCAAAATCTATCTTTTAACTATCATTAGCTATTTAGAAATAACTAGATCGACAATCTTTGAGTCACGTTTGGATGCATAAATTAACTAAGGCTTTAAAAATAGGTTCAGAATTAAAAAATCTGAGGAAATCTAGGAGAGGAAAATTTTAATTTTGAGCAAAATTTTAAAAAACGGAGTTAGAGCATCTTTTTGAAAAATGGGGTTCCTTGTTAATAATAATCTTGTTAACTTTTAGAGGCAAGATTGAAAGATTTAAATTAACAAAGGTTCAATAATTTCTTACAGGATGAAATATTGATAATTTTTGACAAAAATTATAAGATTTGAAAAATGCTCTTACCTTAATCCAAGCCGAAGAGGGTCACACAAATCTTTTGACTTGATAAGGTTGGTTGAACTCATTTAGAGGCATCTGAATGCTTTAAAGTGAGAATTAAAAAAAAATCAATTAATTTAGATAAATGCTGAAACAGGACAACATCATGCTATCCTTATTTCTAATTTTATTCCAAACCGGTCTGAAAGCTTTAAGATTTAGGTAAGTACCAATAGAAAGGTGACTTGATGAGAATTGATAAAAGGTATTCCAAAAATCCTAAATATTACTTTCCAGGAGGAAATAATTTTTGAAGTTGGCTCTAATTTAATGCTAACAGCACATTGTAAACACCCTGTTTTGTCTAGGCCCGTAATTGATTTCTTTTTCAATTTCAGTGGTTAAATGAATTTTCTGCTTCTAGATCTTTTTGGATAAGTCATAGATGATAGAGAGGCCGAATTAAGGTGCTGGTAGGTTTCCATGAGTTTAGTTTAACATAATAAGGCATCTGGGCTTAATTATTTGATTTAGGAAGTAAATGCTAGATTTGAAAAATAAAACTTTAGTTTCAAAAGTTTGAGAATCTCAAAAGTTGACTGATATGTGTCTATTAAGGTGGTTAGAGCGATTTTAGTGATATTTGGATGAAAAAGAGACTCGTTTTGGATATTCAAATCAAAAGTCAACAAAATGAAAAAAGTCAACTATAAACAAAGGCAATTATAAAAAGTCAACTTTTTAGTGTAGAGGTAGATTTTGAAATTAGAAGAGTTCTACAACTCAAATTTTGAAATTGATTACACCAAAATAAAATTAAATATGGACTTTAGGTCAATAAGCTATAATTGGGATTAGGTCATGGAAGGACCTTAGGAATTTAGAGTGCAAGGATTTCCCAAGGGCTTGGCTTAATTCAAGAGGTTTAGGATAGAAAATTCAAATTTTTTTAGATAAAGTCATTAGGATATATTTATACTACAGGATGAAACATTTAATTTTATTTTTACATAGCCAAATCTTGATCAATTGGATGACATAAAAATTTGTACAAGATGAGTGTAAAATTAAGACTTGGCCAAATTCACCGTGTGATAAAATGTGAATTTTGATCATCTATTCATGAAGGTTATTAATGTCATTTCTTCTAATTTCGTGAAAAGGTTAGTGATTAAGCTAAAATCACCTTAAGCTGATTTAAGCTTAAATCACTTAAGCTGATTTTAGCTTAAATCACAAACTTTAAGGCTTACAAATATGGGTGAATATCCATTTTTTCAAAACTTTTAAACACATAAAATTTTAAAAAATCTACAATATTCATTTTTCTCACAAGCTTTTATCATTGTTGCAAGAAAATCAAGCTTGAAGTAGGTATAATATCTAATTTTTCTCTTTTATTTAAAGTTAGTTAGCATGTTTAATGATTAATTCATGCTTTCCATTGTTTATACATGATTTGACCATGATAATCTTATATTCTTTGAGTTTCAGCCATTATGATACATGATGATCTCATGCTTTGGTCTTAATTTGAGCTATGATTCACTTGATTTCATGTTGTTTTTAAGCTTGATTGAGTGATTAATTTATGAAATCACTTGAAAATAAGCTTAAAGAGCTTAAACTAGGTTCAAATAATATGAAATTCCCTAATATAGGCTTTAGCCAACCTAATTTGTTAGGATCTTGATGATTTGATCTTAATTGAGATAGAATCTAATGATACTGAGATAAAATTAAAAAGTTTTAAATGATGAAATCATGATTCTCTAGCTTACTATGGTGTTCAAACATGAGGAAATTGAGAGAGCTTAGTTTAGCTAGCATACATTGGTTTGATCTTAAGCTTAATTGATTTAAAATTGCATGATCTTGGTAATTGGAGCTAGTTTGAGCTAAAATCTAAGCTATTATAACTAGAATCTAGTTCTAAATGACGAAATCATAAGTTCTTAAACCCTAAACCCTAAACCCTAAACTGACTTAAAAAAGGATTCAAACAAGCTAGGAATTGCCTAACTAGTTCGACCATGCTTAGACTTTGATATGCTTAAGTGGGCTTTACATAATTGATGCTTAAATTATCAAACTTAGATGAATTAACCTGCGTTAAAATTAGGAAGCTGAAATTAATGCTTAATTGGATAAATTTATAAGCTTACTTATTCAATTGTTGAGCTCAAATTGTTGAAAGCATGTTTTATTATTAGTCATCATGATTGAATTATATCCAAGCTTGTTTTCTTGTGTTTGATTATTAATTCATGAGATCTTGATAAGAAAATGATGTTTAGATAAGCGTGATTAGCTTTAGTTAGGTTTCGTTAAGGCTAATTTATGTTTAAAATAGGTTTATGGATTATTAGTCGCTAGAACTATAGGTTAGTATTCTACATGTTTGATTAAAGCATGTTAAAAATGTTTGGGATATATAAAACCTTTGTTTTCTCAAATGATCCCAAAAGGCAAAGCTTGATTCACTTAATCAATAGATGAATCAAGGTTTGATTTTGTTTAATTATCTCTTTAACGAGCAACTTAGGGATACTAAATACAATGGCTTGCTTTAGAGCTGATTTAGGAGCAACTAAAAATGTCTTTTGTGTTTAAACATGTTTTCTTGAGTCTAAACTTAGTGAGCCTTAATGGGGATCATTAGGTGATGTTTAGGTGAGCCAAAATATAGTGTTTAGTGTCACTGGTTACAATAGACAAGTGAGTGCCATTGGTGTGCCTCTCACTTGCTAAGAATAAATAATAATAAAAAAAAGTGATAAACGCAGAGACATTCGCATGACTTCAAAGCATATCGCCAGTGTCAGAAAACATAATTCTAGGTCTTGGCACTTAGTCTTTGTTGTTCCCCATATAGGAAATTCATAGAGTCTATTTGGTCTCTTTGCAAGATGCTCGAACGTCCAAAAATATGTTTTAAAAATTTGATAAAAGGCTTCATGATCACAAGTTGTGTTAGAGTTACAATCGTATCTAGCATGATACTCCGATAATAAAGATATATTTTGATTAAGTTATAGACCTTAGGAATTTTTGTTTGTATTTTTCCTATAATCCTTATTGATTAAGCTACAAGACAGGCTATTGAAACGTTCGATTTTGTGCTAACAAATACAAAAAAAAAAATCCCAAAACCTAAACTATTTGCATGGCTCTATTTTAGTGCCTAATTAGTAATATGAACTATTTTTGATGAAGATAATCATTTTTTGAATTTTCTCATATATTTTAGAAAAAAGTGAAGTGACTAAGTTTTCAAAGAATGCATGGCTCGTTCAATGGGTATTGTAGATGAATCAGGAAGAAAATCTAGAATACATGCTAGTTAGACATGTTGTGCGAAGTAATAGTGTCAAATTAAAAAATTTATGTGATAGCCAAGATGATTTTCTAGTTTTTTTTAGTATTTTTAGGTTAAAGAATAGTGATTCAACATTCAAAGAATTTGATTTATGATTTTATGTGATAAAAATAATCTACAATAAATTTGGAGAGTTGAAAATGTCAAATTTGTCCACTCTTTTAAGTCTTTTGAGTTTGGTATTCACTATTTCGAGCTATTTGAATGCCTCGAAATTGGTTCCAGAAGTCATATTTAGTGTGTCAATTGGTCTAGGTGTGTCTTATAAAAGGTCCCTACTGTTTCACTTTAAAACTTTCGAGTTAAACTAAATAAAATTGCATTTTAATATTGTTTTCAAAGTTGTGATTTCTTCAATTTAGTCCAAGTGTGCTATTTTTGTAATTTCTTTTAAATGAGGTGAAGTTTCATAAAAAAATTGAAAATGGAGTCAATTAGTGAGTGTTTTAGGGGTCAAACAATTTTATGGAATATTTCCTTTATAAATGATTTTAGCTACAAATAATTGTAAATTTGAGCAAGTTCTGGTAAAAGTTTTGGTATATATGTTTTGGTGATATGTGTTTGATTTTGGAATAACCAAAAAAGGAATTATGATTGAATATGATTGAAATTGAGAAAAATAAATTTGGATGCTTATGATTAGTTGGTGCCAATTATTGGGCATAGCAAAATTGATTAAGTCCTTGGTTATGGTGTAACCAACACGAAAGTCCAATTTTATAGATCTTTGATTAACGTAGATCGTAAACCTTTAACTTTTTAATTAATGGTTTTAATAGGTGATCGATCACACATAGGCAAAAAAATCAGTGGCAACTCCTTAACCCAGTCACAAGTTTAGACTAGTGATTTGTCGGACTGGCTGAAGCACTACGATGTTTCAAAGTCTTACCTGCTCTCTTATGTTGAAGTTCGTATCTCAATATATTACAATAGCTTTTTGCTGACTCCATTGGGGACACTTTAGAAAATTAGGCCTCAAATAGTCATAGACTATTTGAGTTTCAATTTTTCTTGTTTGTAGTCAGTTTTCAATTATAATCCTCTGGACATTTTATTATTGTGATTGTTTGATTGATTGATTGGTTGGTTGGTTGATTATTATGATATCGCCATCTGTCCTAACCATGTCACAGTGCTTAAATAAAATCTGATGTTATCTTGCTTATAAAAACAAGCAAATTGATTGATATACATGTCGGATGATAAAGTGAGATCCAAGTTTGGAGCTTTTCCTAGCACACACTACACTAGCATATACATTAGACTCTTTGTCGAGTATTGTGTCACGGGATATATAGGACCTATTTTAGGATATTATGGGGTTATTAACCGATCACTTGATTAATAATCTATGGGGTCAGCCAAAGCCCTCGAGGTTCATTACTCTTATTTTAATGACTTGTCTATGTAAACATGAGTAGTGTACTCAACCAAATTAAACCCGTTTCTCTGAGGCTACGATGGGCTTTAGATTATGGTGCCTTAGCTATCTTCATTGAGCAAGGTGAAGATTTGGGCACCACGGGCATTAGTTGTAGAAGCCAAAGTCAGTTAACCATACCCGAAAGTCTAGAAAAACCCAATGGTTAAGTACAATTAAGAAATGATTGTAACATTCTTTCGCTTTATTTTATTAAGTCTAGATTTTGAGTGGTATTGAATAAACTTCATCATTTGGGATATTTATCATCCTATTGATACGAGTTTACATTTACAATTGATTATAACTCGTTATTTAGCTATTGGGTTGATGGTTAAAACGTGTTCAAAAAATAAAATCAAGCTAAGGTGAATGGACACCTTGGGGTTTTTGCATCATGAACGTTATAGTGTCGAGAATGTTTAAGTTTATCGTTATGCTGCTGGATTGATGGCTAATGTGACACTAGAAATATCATGATAGCTCGATTTCGAGAAAAGTGTTTTAAAGGGAATTAGTGCCCTAAATTAGGATCGTGTATCAATAAGGCTAGTCTTTTAGAGTCCGGTTATAGGTACATGTCCTAATATCAAAATAAGGAGTCAATTTCGATTCCTAAAGGCTATGAAACTAGAGAATGAAATTTTTAGTACCATATAGAATATATGAATTATTTTGTATATGACTACTTCGAGATTGTGTTTGCTTTGTTTACTTTGTTTTGCATGATTTTAGTATCATTATTAGTACATATGAATCTAATAGTATAAAAGGGACAATGTCCAATCTAGAACTCACTCGATATAGGGGAATGCATGGTCTCGGTAAAGGAAAAGTACTCCATAGTGAAGGATTAGTGAGAAGGAATCCAAAAGCAACACGATCATGCTTTTATTGAGGAAAGTCGGGTATGTCTCATCGTCTCCTATCTGAGTCAATATGGAGTTTTGGTAGAATAACTTGTTAGATTTCCAACTATATGTGATCAATGGGACAGTATAAAAAAAGATCTATTCACCCAGAATATGAGCATATAGCACTATTGGTTCAAGTTAGGATAGATGAGGGGTTCCTTCGAGCCATGGCACAATTTTGGAATATGAGTTATCGATGCTTCATTTTCAACATGGAGGATATGGTTTTGACAAATCGAAGAGTATACCATTTTGTTGCATATTGAACTTACCATTCCCAATTGGGTGTACATTAAGGAGTTTAATCCACCAACACTGAAGAAATGGTTGGGCAGTATCACCAGGACAACTAAGGCTAGCATTGAGGCATATGTAGTACAGAAAGGTCAAAGTGATTGCATATTGTAGCATAGTTTATGAGATTTGATGGATGATTGCTCAAACCCAAAAAAGGGATATTTTTGCACATTTACAGTTTACTGCTATTCCCTATGTCTTTAAGGTATAGGAATATAGCAATGGTCAATTTTTTTGATTGGTTAAAGTATAATATTAACCCAGCTATGGTAATTTTGGTTGAGATGATACAGTCCTTAAACTTTTGCAAAGGAAAGGTTGAGAGCATTTTCACGATTATGCACTTTTTTACAATTATGGATCCATAGTCACTTCTAAAAAGATGCAAATGTTAATATTTGAATGTGTATCGGGTTATTTGCACCGATTACTAAGTTCCTTAGGAAGGATTGGCCGAGTGGTTATACTGAAGATCAATGGGTGTCATTATTTTTGAACTCGAAGAAAGATGATGTTACATTGGGAGCACCATGAATGTTTTCTCAAGTTTGTAGACACCTAATTTTGTCTGGGCGCTCATTCCCTAATAGTCTAAAATTATCCACGATAAAAAATTAAGTACTTGTCCTAGTATGGGGTGAATTTTGTTCAGGTGCAATAAACATGTTCAAAACCTCTTCAGTCATGCCTAAATGACAGCATGTGCTTGTGACAGAAAAATTATCATTTCAAGGGTCATAGAAAACAAATGTTGGATAAAAAATGATGAATATCAAGGTAAGAAATTAGCTTTTAGCTTTGTACTTGTGAAATTTTGAAATTCATTTCTATAGATGATATCACGGTAAAATTTTCATATTTTTAGGAATTTTTCAAGATTTTTTGTAAAATTTGGAAATTTGACCATCATATATTTTTACTGATATTCATGTAGTATTTATGTCAATACTCATCCTGAAAAATAAAAAATATTCAAGGAAAAGTTCGTATTGACATTCTATACCATGAGGTGTTAAATTGTCAATTTAGGATTTAAATTTGAATTTTTCGCAAAATCGCAAGTATCATACTTGTGAAAAATTTTCAAGTAAAATTTGTTCTGAATTTGAAGTAAATTTTATTTTATAAATTAATATTTTGATTAATGTGTTCAATTTAATTCATTTTATAAATTTTGAACATATTTTTAGAATTTTTTCAATTCTAAGATATAGAGTCTTCTACTCTGTAAATTTTTAGTAGGATTTTTTTGTATTTATAATTTTTAAAAATTCTTCATATACTTTCATTAAACTCATATTAAATCAACTTTTGAAAGTTCAATTTATTTTATGAGCTTTGTACCTTTTCAAATAACAATTTCTTTCCATAAAGTTCTTCTCTTATAAAATTTTATAAGTTTGAAATTTTTACTTGCCTTTTCTTGTACTTGAAATTTTTCAAAAATTCTTTTTAGAATTTTATATGGTAATTTTATTAATTTTTTTGGGCTAAAATTTATTTTTTCCATTTCATTGGTTTTAATATCCGTTAATTTTTTTTACTGGGCCCAATAAGCCCATTAACTTTTCGACAAGCCTATTGAGCCCATTCTTGTTTTCTAACAAGCTCAAGAAGCTTATTTTGATTAAATTTTGAATAGATAATTTTTAATTTGCTACAATTTAGTCCTTATAATTTGTTTTTATTCAAATTAATTTTTTCTCTCTCATATTTCTAGATGATGATGTCATGCATGACATCATCATGTAAATGACAAATTCATTAATTAAATCTAATCAAAATACAAAATTCTAAAATAGTAAAATAAAAAATAAATAATAAAAGAAAATTATAGAAATTAATGGAAAACTCTAGGTTATTTGGCCAAGGCATTTTCTTTCAAGCTTTGGTTGATTCTCCTCCTTTAAATAAGGGGAGAAAATTTCATGAAGGTCCTTAGCATTCCTATAAAAAAAAAAACACTAAAAACACCTAATCTTTTTAAGTTTTCAAGCTTTTTAAGGTAAAGTACTTAGAAATTTTTTGGTTTTTGTTACTTTCATTTGCTTTTTCTTCCTTTTAGTGAGCCAAAATCACGGCTGTGCTCAAGGATTTTAATCCATGTTGGAAGGCCAAGTATGATGAGTATAAACAAAGTTTCTTGAATTTATTGTTTTATTTAATTTTTGTTAGCAATATGTTGATTTTCATCAAGATTATTCATGTTTATTGATATAAATAATGTTATTTTCATGCATATATTTTTATGCTATTTTTCTTAATATTTTCATGTTGATTTATGTTATTTTATCTTTATTGATTATGTATTTATGCATATTTGTGCTCGTTAAAAATTATGATATATGTGTATATTGATATTCATGTAAATATGTGATAGAAAAATTATATTCTTACTGAAATACATGCTTGCTGAAACTTATATTGGCCTTTGAATAATTTTTCATGCTTGATTTTGTGATATTTTGTATTATTTTATTATATTTATAAGTTTTTAAAAATAATTTTCTTAAATTTTAGAAGACCTTGGAAAGGTGATTCCAAGCTTGGCTGAATCTCATCTTGATGATTTTATGATGTTTTGATTTTTTTTCATTTTATAGTTATAGAAAATAAAGTGACTAAATTGAAAAAAAAAATTTATGGCCATTTGAGCTTGTTCGAACCCATGTTGTGACCTTTAAGTGTGTTTTTTATGACTTTTTTATATGATTAAATGTGTTTCGTGCATTTATAACATTTTTGGGGGTTTTTATAACTTCAAAAAGTTTAGAGCCTTATTTGTAAATATTAAAAAATTTATTCCTAAGCCAAAAGCACTTGGCTGAACTTTTCATCCAAAATTTGGTTATGATTTTTATGTTGATTTTGATGTGTTTTATGTTGTTTTGTCATGTATATATATCACGTAGGGACTACTAAATTGCAAAAATAGTAAAAAAATTTTTCCAAGGCCATCCAAGCTTGGCCGAATCACTTATAGATTTTTCATGCATTTTTAACATGTTCGGATGCATATTATACATTTTAAACCATTTAAAGACCTTTTTTTTAAATTTTAAAAGTTTAAAGACTTATTTGCAAAAAGATGAAAAAAATTATTCCAAGGCCAAAGGTACTTGGTCGAACCTTCTATTTTGTTTTTGGTATTATTTTCATGTTGACATGGATGTGCTTAATATTTGATTTTGAATTTTATTTTATGTAGGGAACAAATTACAAAGTTTGCAAAGTTTAGAGTCCATTAAAAAAACCTTGTGTTTTAAGGTTAAAATGGTTTTTTTCAACACTAAATTACCTATTAAGGGTATTTTGATCATTTTAGAATATTTCTACTAGTCCTTCAGAGTGGTGTAGAAAATATTAAAACTTTTCGTATTCCTTTGGATTTTTGATGGGGGTACAAAATGCAATTTTCAAAGATTAGGAACCTATTAGTAATTTTTGCATTTTAGGTCAATCTTGATGTTTAAGTTACCATGTAGGATATAATTGTCATTTTATATCAATTTTGAGTCTTTTAGGGTTATCAAGAAACTTATACGTCGATGGTAAACTTTAAAGGCATTTTAGTAATTTTTCCTAGAAACAAGTTGTATATGATCGCTAGGATACTTACATGTCAAAGGTGTACAATAACAATAGGTTCATTTGTTTATGATGTTTGTAGACACCTAATTTCGTTCAGGCTGTCAGTCCTCGAAAGTCCTAAGTATCCAAGAACAATAATGTAGAGGCCACTCTGATGGAGGTCAACTTCCACCAGAGGGGTTTTACATTTTTGTAATTTTAAGCAGCCATATATAAATAATTGTATATATACATGATAGAAAAATTCATTTTCTCGGGTTAAAAGGATGAATCCGCAAAGAACATTTTTGTTTTCGAACAAGTTCTTGACAAATTTTGAAAATTACCTCTGTGGATGATCCATGGTTAATTTTTCTATTTTTAGGAATTTTATCAGATTTTTTTGAAAAACTTGGGAAATTGGTGGTCAGATATTTTTACCAACACCGGTGTAGTTTTATGTCAATTCTCACCCTAAAAAACCATAAATATTCAAGGAAAAATATGTATTGGCATTTTCTACAATGAAATGTCAAACTGTAAAATTTATGAATTAATTTTGAATTTTGTAGTCTTATGAGTATCATGCTCGTGAATTTACTTTTGGTTCTTGTTGATCTATTTTTAAAATTTTACAAGTTCATTTTCTTCACTTTACAAATTAATGTTTTGAATAATATGTGGCCTTGAATTTGTTTTACTTCAGTGTTAATGAAATTTTATGATTTTTCTCAGCATTAAAATACGAGTTTTTCTTTACTTGTAAAATTTTCGGTGGAATCCTCTCGGGTTTCAAACATCAAAACTCATCCAATATTATTGTTTGATTCACATTAAATTAGTTTTGGAAAATTCATTTATTTTCATGAGTTTTGAATTTTTTTCTTGAAATTCCCTTATTTTTGAAATGTAGAGTTTTCTACTCAGTAAATGGTTTCAGGGTGATTTTTCTTGGTTTATGATTTTTAAAATTCATTAAATATTATTATTTGATTCAATTTAATTTAGTTTTCAAAAATTTATTCATTTTCATGAGTTTTGAAATTTTTCTTGAAATTCCCCTGTTTTTGAGACCAAGAAGGATGAAAATCATCCTTGGCCGAATCATCCTCCCCTATAAATGTCAGAGGATGTTTTCTTTAACTTTTCTTAGTTTTTGAGACAAAAAAAGAGTTAAAAAAATACTTGAAAAAAAAATTAAAACTTTGTTAAGGTAAATCTCTACTTAAATCTTTGAAGTTTTATTAGTTTGATACTTTTTTTTGCTCTTTCGTGAGCCAAAAATGTACTTAAGTTCATGGATTTTTTTTCTCCATGTTGAAAGACTAAGCATAATGGCCATGAACTATTTTCTTGATTTTGTTTTATTATTTTGTTCATTTCTTTCTTTTCTTCTTGTTAGTAAATTATTTTCTTCATAAATCATGTTTATGCTAGTATGATGTTGGTTTCGGTGTTGTGCTTGTCATATATATGTGCATATATATTTTATTTCTTTTAGTGTTTTCTTGTTATTATGGTGAAATCACATGTTTATATACTTATTTTTGTAATTTTATCATATAATGGTGCTAATTTGTATTAAATAAAATGTGAATATGTGATTATTGAGTTTAAAAAAGTTGATTGGTAGATTGTTTAGGTGTTGGCCGAAATTCATGCTCGTATATTTGTTTTTGTGGTCATTTTGTAAATATAAAAAGTTTAGGGGCTAATTTGTAAAAAATAAAAATAAAAAAATCTTTGCTTGGCCAAAGCACATTTGCACCCTTAGGAGTGTATTTTATGCATTTATCAAGTTAAAATGCATTTTGTTTAGTTTTGGGGTCTTTTTCTAATTTTAAAAAGTTTAAGGACTTTTGTGTAACTATTGAAAAATTTATTGTAGGGGCAAAAAGAAGTGATCAAATTTTGCTTCTGATTTTTATGTGACTTTTGTGATTATTTTGATTCATTTAAAGCTTAATTTTACATTTTAATCATGTAAGGGAAATTCTGTAATTTTAAGGAAGTTTAGGGATTAGTTTGCAAATAATAGAATTTTTGTTGTATGATCAAAGGATTTGACTGAAAGCTTCATGGATAACTTGGAAACTAATTTTGGGTGTTTCATACCATGCTTTTGGTATTTTTCATACTCTAAGGGGTATTGTGCAATTTCTCAAAGTTTAGGAGCTAGTTTGTAGATAATGGAATATTTTGTTTTCTGGTCAACGGTTCTTATGGATGTTCTTCATGATTTACACGCTGATTTTTACCTGATTAATTATATTTTGTGATGATTTAGGTTTTTTTTTTATTTAGGTACCTAAGTGTGAAATCGAGACAGTTTAGGGACCCTTAGGGAAATTTAGCATTTTTTGGACAAAATGGTTATATTTAGTATGAAATCATCCAGTTTATTATTTTAAATATTTTTAGCATCTCATCGGTCCTCAGGTGAGGTGCTAAAAATATGAAAACCTTGCGTATTCTTTTGGTTCTCCGTTAGGGTATGAAATATAATTTTTGAAAATTTAGGAACTTAATGGCATTTTTGCATGTTAGGTTATTTTAAAATTTAAATTTCTCATTTAGGGTGTTTCTGGGTCAAAAAAATAAATATATATTTTTAGCAATCTGAAACAATTTAGGACCAATATTTAATTTTAAAAATTTAGGGATCTATTAGCAATTTTCTTACTTTAGCTCATTTTTGTAATCTAAATTACCATTTAGTGTAAAAATCATCATTAATTGTCCTTTCAAGTCCATTGGGGTATCGGGATACTTTCATGTCCAAGGTATACCGAAGGGTATTTTTGTAATTTTCTTCATCGATATGCTTTTTATGCCAAAGGTGAATGTTTAAGGTTCTTTTAGCCTTTTAAGGTCACTTTTAAGTCCATTAGGGGTACCAAAGATACTTCTATGTAGAAAGTATACCCTAAGGGCATTTTCCTAATTTTCTTTACTGGCTTGCTTTTGTCTCAAAGGTGAATGTTTAAGGTTTATTTAGCCTTTTAAGGTCATTTTTGAGTCCATTAGGGGTACTGAGATGCTTTTTATCCGAAGGGTGAATGTTTAAGGTTCTTTTAGCCTTTTAAGGTTATTTTTTAGTCTATTAGGAGTACCGAGATATTTTCATGTCAAAAGTATGCCCTAGGGGTATTTTTGTAATTTTTTTCATCGACTGGCTTCTATGCCAAGAGTGAATGTTAAAGGTTCATTTAGCCTTTTAAGGCATTTTTTAGTCCATTAGAGGTACCGGCATGCTTTCACGTCGAAGGTATAACCCAAGGGCATTTTTGTAATTTTTCTCACTGGGATGCTTTCATGCCAAAAGTGAATATTTAGGGTTGATTTAGCTTTTAAGGTCATTTTTGAGTCTATTAGGGGTACCGAGATACTTTCATGTCGAAAATATAACCTAAGGTTATTTTTGTAATTTTCCTTATTGGGTGCCTTAGTGTCGATGGTAGGCCTTAGGAATATTTTAATTTTTCTTAGAACCCAATTCTAAGTAGTTATCGGGTGCCTCAGTATCGATGGTAAGCCTTAGGAATATTTTAATTTTCCTTAGGACCCAATCCTAAGTAGTTACCAAGTGCCTTAGTGTTAATGGTAAGCCTCAGGAATATTTTAATTTTACTTAGAACTAAATTCTAAGTAGTTGGGTGCCTTAGTGTCGATGGTAAGCCTTAGGGACATTTTAATTGTTCTTAAAAGCTAGTCTTAAGTAACAATCGATAGGGGTGGGCATTCGATCGGTTTGGTCAGTTCGATCAAAAAACTTCAAACCGAATTAACCGACTTAGCTAGAGGAACCGATCGAACTGACTAACATTTTTAACCATAACTGAATTAATCGAACCGACTAAATGTTGATCAATTTGGTCGGTTAGTTTGGTTAAATCGATTTATTAGGTCTTGGGCTAATAGTTGTATATTTGGTTTGGGGATGGATTTAATTGGGCTATTAATATATATAAATATATAATTATTAAATATTAAATATTAAAAGTTTGATTAATTCGGTTAATAATTTTACTAACCGATAACTGACCGAATTAACCAAATAAGCCAACATAAAAAACTGACATAACCATCGAACCAACTTAACCAAACTGAATTAACCAAATTTCATTGGTTAAGTCGGTTTGAACCGACTTATGCTCACCCCTAACAACCAGATGTTTCTATGCCTTGTTTTTTGTTTTATCTTTTTAGTCCTTAGATTCGAATTAGTACTTTAGTGTCTAGACTGAGTCATAGGTCCTTTATTTTTCTTTCAAATAAAATTTGTATGTCTTTGTAAAACAAAGGCAATGTCTCGGAGTTTGAGTGATGCATGAAATCCCTTCCACATATATGTGATAGGGGTTTTATGGATCATTCTAATGACGAGATACCCTTTTAAAAATGAAAATTGAAAATTTTATACAAACAAAAACCTTTCATATTCTGCCAGATACTCCAGTAGGATATAAAAGACATTTTGATTTTTCAAAACTTTTTATGTCCTTTTGGTTTTCCATTGGGGTATAAGAGGGGAATAATAAAAACTGTTGTGTCTCATTGGTTTTTTGGTTGGGGTGCGTAAGATGTGTCGATTTCGAAAATGCAAAACCTCCATTTCCTTTCATGGAATAATAAAATCTTATTTTAACAATATGGGAATTGTAATTAAATACCATATATTGAAGCCGCATAAAAATTAAAGTTCAAATTAACCATGATCAATAAGGTACCAATTTTGGGCACCACGAGAGGGTCGATCTTTACTTGTGGCTATAACCGACTCCCGAACCCTTAAAACAATCTTTGGTATTCCATAGGCCACGAAATTTATCTTTAGGGTTTCATGGCCCTTAAGAAATTAACTTTGACATGTGACCAATCTCAGTTGGCCAAAACAAATTGGTGGCGACTCTAAACAAATAGTCATTTCGTGATGACAATTTAGGGTTAAGATGGGCAAATGATTCATCTTAACTACCGAGTTCCCAGAAATAAGAGAATATTAATATCGATATGGCCCCAAAAAAAGAATAAATAGCTTTGAAATAATGATACATCACCACTTATATAGTCAAAGGCCATTTAAGTCGAGCTTGGTTAGGATGCACATCCAGGCCACGTTATGACAATGTCATCAAGTATTTTAAGGTTACCAACATACTTATACATTAAAGGTACACTTCAAAGGTATTTTAGTAATTTAAATTAAAAAGAAGTACTCTATGATCATCGAGATACTTATATGTTAAAGGTGTAAAGTAGGAATAGGTTAATTTGTCTATGAAGTTATCGAATCTTTTAGGGTACCCAGATACTTATAAGTCAAAGATACAAGTCAAAGGTATTTTAGTAATTTTCCCTAGAATTGAGTCCTATGTGATCACTAGAATACTTATATGTTGAATCTATACAGTAGGAATAGGTTCATTCATTTATAATGTCATCGAGTCCTTTAGGGGTATCAGGATACTTTCATATCAAAGGTATACTTTAAGTGTATTTGGTAATTTTGCTTAGAATCGAGTGCTTTAGAGAAACTAGGATACTTTCATGTCGAAAATGCTCTAAAGGACATTTTGGTCTTATCAATCATGTTTACGTCCTTTGAGTCTAGTTTCGTACATGTAGTCGAAACCAAGCCTTATGACAAATGTTATTATATATTATAAAATTAGAACTTTACAAAATCAAGGCTATGTCTCTGATTTTAAAATAGTGCGTAGAATTTCTCCTAGTATATAGAGGGGTTTAGTAAAATTATTTTAAGAACAACAAATCCTTTTCGAAATAAAAACAAATGGACATCTTTCTCTATCCTTTCATAAAAGCAAAATTATTCCCTTTGCAGTCTCCTTTAAGCTTGATTATTTATTCTTTCATTAAACCTAATCAAGGATCACCATGCACAGTGAGGGCAACTGAAGCAAGTGCTTCAAGACCAAGAAAAAGTAAGTCCCATTCTAATGTTACAAGAAGTATAAGTAGAATTGTCACAACACAAAGTCAAAGATTGATTTAAAGTTCAAATCTCAAGTTCTTTCAAAACGAAAAACGAAGAAAATAAGAGAAAGAAAGAAGTAAAGAAAAGCAAAGAGAATGAAAAGCAAGAAAGAAATAAAAAAAATGTATTTTGATTTGAAAGACATGCTGAATGGAAATTCTGCTAAAGAAAAATGATCCTTAATTCAATTACCTTTAAGCACATGATTTGGGCTTATTTATCCTTTCTTTCTAAACCCTGGACCACTGCCTACATCACATACCTACAAAGTACATTTCGATCAAGCATAGCTTTTGGGTTATCGAGTCATTCCCATAAAGCCCTTTGAAAGATGATTTTTGAATCCTTAAGAACATGATGGGGTAATCAATAAAAAAAAACAAAAAAATAAAAAATGCAAAAAAATAAAGCTTTAAGGTTAAAAGCTAAAAATAGGTAGTCTAGAGCAAAACAAGGAAAAACCACTGGTATCATCTATAGGAAGCATTTTTGAATAAATTTTGGGGCATAAAAAATTCCCTAATCCCTAACTTTTTTAAGTTACCATCTCTCAACTAGAGAAATTAACTCTAAAAATTAAATCCATCCTCTTTGACCAGATTTTACCTTTTCTTCTTAAATCGTTTAGGGCCAGTCTTGGTACTTATCGAAGTACTAATAGTTAAGAAACTTAAAAGAATATCAAATTTGTCTGATTTTCAAAGAATATCATTTTTATGGCCTGATCCATTTGTGCTTAGGAAAATAGGGAATGTATCCAAATTCACCTTGAAAATTTGGGCCAACCTAAGTTTTTCTTTAAGCTTTTCAATTCATTTGAGAAAATTAAATTACCATTAAAAAAACGAAAGATCATTAGTATCCAAAAGATTTAAACATCACATGCTTTTAACCTCGAGGTTTTGAACAAAAAACATCTTAAGTTAAGGGCCTTCCTAGTTGAAAGGTATCAAATCAGGACAATGCTTGACCTATGAAAAAGAAAAAATGAGACAACAATTTGAATTCATTAGGGCAAGATGTTGTAGATATATTGAAAAGGAAGTGATCTTCCCTGAGGCATGGAAAGATCAAATAGAGTTACAATTTCCACATTATCCATAATATATGCTTAACTTGATATTTCATATTTGCATCATTTTATGATCATCTACACCATTTAGGTGGTATTGGTATTTTTATCATTTCACATACATGTAACTTTTCATTGATACTTATATTTGCATTTGCATCATTCTTAATAGTAGCAATCGACATATTTTTGTCATTTGATTTCTTCAAACAATGTTATTATCTTTGGAATCATTACATACTTAAGTAATTGCAATTGCATTAATCATAGAATAATTACACATTTTTTAAAGCCTCGATGGTGATATTCGAAGCATTCAAAAAAATTTTCAAAAGGTTTGATGTGATATTCCAAGCATTCAAAAGAATTTTTTAGAGCTTTGATGGTGATATTTAAAGCATCCAAAAGAACTTTAAAATCTTAGTTGGTGATATACAAAACATTTAAAGTTTTCAAGTTTTTGATAGTGAAAATCGAAGCATTAGAAAATTTTATTTTAAACTAAGTCTTTAGTGGTGAAATCCAAACATTTTGAAATTTTTTTAGAGATTATCTTTGATGGTAAAATTCAAAGACTTAAAAAAAGAAGAAACTAACAATAATAAGGCTTAAATTGATGATGCCTTGCCAAGATATAAGAACATTGACCTTTATGATATTTTGAATTCAAATGTCCATTTCATCCAATTCTATGGAAGATAGGCAAAGTAGGATTTAATTCTATTTCTTTCAATCCTGTAAAGGGTAGAAGAAGTTTTGAGTAACATGCCCTCTTCATTCAATCCTATCTAGGTGGAGTTTTTAAGTTAGGTGGCCTTCCTCCTCATGCGATCTTGTGTTAGATAGGTGAGAAAGGCTGGCCTCTTCATTCGATCTTTTGTTAGGTAGGTGAAGAAGGCTTTAAGAAAAATGGCCTTTTCATGTAACCCCTTACAAGGTAGGCAAAGAAGGCTCAACGCTTCACATGACCTTGTGTAACATAAGTGAAAAAAGTTATAAGAAAATGGCTTCTTTGTGCAATCCTGTGTAGGGTAGGTGAAGAAAGCTAACATCTTTATTCGATTTCGTTAAGGATAGGTGAAGAAGAATTCAAATAAAATGGCCTCTTCATTCGATCCTTTGAAAGGTAGGTGAAAAATGCTTTAAATTAACTTTGCCCGATTAAGCAGAAGGATCGAACGAAGTTTTTTTAGGTTTTATTCATTTGGTTTGTTTGTTTATAGATGTCATCGAGTCCTTTAGGGGTACCTAGAACTTTGATGTCAAAGGTAAGGTATTTTAGTAGTTTTGCTTAGAATCAAATCTTTTAGAGACATTAAGATACTTTCAAGTTGAAAGTACTTTAAAAGACATTTTAGTCTCATTGACCATGTATATGTCCTTTGAATCTAGTTTCACTCATGTAGTCAAAGCCAAGCCTTAAGACAAATGTTATTATCTATTATAAAATTGGAATTTTTACAAAATCAAAGCAATGTCTTTGATGTTAAAATAATGCATAGAATTTCTCCCAATATATGAAAGGGGTTTTACATATTGTTTCAATTGTAGGAAAAATTGATTAAATGCATAGTGAAATTTAAAAAAAAAAATTAATTCCATCGTGCTAAATTGTGTTGTGATATATAATAAAACCTTCTTAATTAGTTACCTAAGTTACAGATCTAAAGATGCCATCCAAGAATTCCTAGATCCGTGTGAAAGCTTTAACCAACTAGCTATCTCTACTATTCTCTAATTCCCAGATGGTATAGTGTGTGGACACTTTTTGCCTCGATCAACTTTGGATTTGTAGGACTTGATTCTCCTTAATGACTACCTTATGCCCTCAAGTTTAGAATCACGAGATATTGTGATTAGAAACCTCCAAGTATGGCTCTAAGGTCTAAAAAAAAACCCTAGGCATAAAAATTTTATTTATATCAACTAACAAAGTAGCCTTAATTTTAATTTTTAATTAAAATGATTATTTTATTAATTTCAAAAAACCCATATGTGGTGCCAATCATAGTATGGGTGCCCACTATAATTTGCCCTAAATCCTTGTGTCCATAGACAATATTTTAGCCCAAATTTATTTTATGAAATTTAGCCCTTTTAATCTGAATAAAAAATTAATTCTGATTAAATTGATAAATTTATTTAGCCCAATAATTTTTTATAACTTCAATTCTAGTTAGAAATAAAATTAAGGCAATTTTAGTCTAATATAATAATTATGTACTAATTGTCAAAATAAAATTCACTACAATAAAATAATTAATTTAATCATAAATTAAAATAAATAAATAAATAAATATTTAAACAAGTCTTAATAGATATTAAATTGATTATATAAATAATTAATTTCCCATATTTATTTAATTTTAATTAATTCTTATATTTATCAGAAGATAAACAAAATTTATTTAAATTATTAATTCTTGTCTAAGTAAACATTTAGTCAAATTAAGTATAGATATATTCTAAATAAATATTACCAAAATATTATTTTCATTTATTTATTGAAGAAAATGCCTACACTCCTGAAATAAGTGAATCCAACGTACCACTTCATCATATTAACAATTTCTATTTTCGGATATTTTGATCAATAACCAACTAGGAATTATATTGAGCTAGTGGAGGAAGAAATTGGACATATATAATTAGGCTCTAGTAATTAATGTATTAATTATTCTATCTTGAATAATTAATCACATAATTATTAACCTAAGACTGCGTTCTCAATTATATATCGTATTACGTAAGCTTTATAAATAGCTTTTTAGTCTAATAACCTTGTCATTTGTTTAATACCTTCATATGATATCCATGATCAACTTAAGGTTAAAAGTCCATTTTACCTACTTGATCATCTTAGGTTCCATTATACTCTCTATGAGAAAATGCTTGTTCACCATATGTGAACAATTTATCATTTGACATACAAATGATTGGGGCCTTGTCCATTTTCACTATGCCATATAATTCCTTTTTAAGAGGATAACCTTAACTCTTTATAGGAGCTATGATTCCACATCTATAAGTAAAGCTCTCATCAAGTGTAAGTCATATACCCAACGAATCAGTCTAGTAGCTTACTACTTTGAGATGCTCTAGGCTTTGGAACATCATAGCATATAAGTTATATACATGGAGTCAATTACTTTCTCAGGATTAAGGTAAATACACAATGAACGTCAAAAATGAATTAATCCATGTAAATGGACTTTTTAATGGACTAATTGCACTTTGATCTAGTCCAATATATCACCACTTCTAGGTAATATATTTATGTCTCCACTTAAGAGCCAAATTGCTCTAGATGACCAAGACAACCCATCTTTCAAATTAGATTTAGACAACATAATTTTCTTAATATGAGTTAATTGCTTATGTTAATCCCATAGACTATGGACTATCGATTTAGATTACTTACCTTAGAATGTTGGCTTCTTGCATATAAAGTCCATTATATGCAACATTCTAACGGTATACAAAAAGGTAATCAATGAGCCATATTTGCTTACTTTTGCTTGAACATGTAAATCTAAATAAGGACAGAGTAGTAATAATATAATGAAAACTCAAATATATATAAATAATCAGTTCAAATTAATGAAATACATCAAAATATGTTTCATCCTTGGGGCATTCCTAACATTAATAATGAGATATCCTTTTCAAAATGAAAGTCGGGATTTTTTTTCATAAATATAAAACCTTTCGTATTCCTCTAGCTCCTCATGGGGTATAAAAGATATTTTGATTTTTGAAACCTTTTGTATTCCTCCAACTCTTTGGAGGGTTTTGAAAGATAATGATAAAACCTTTAGTAGTTTCTGTTCCTCCGATGAGGCACGAAAGATATTTTGACTTTAAAAAATATTAAAAACTCAATTTTCTTAAATGGAATAATAAATTTTTTCATAATATTTTATTTTTATATATGGGAATTATAATTAAATATGGGATATTGAGATTGAATAAAAATAAAAAATTTCAATTAACATAGGATTAATAAGGTATCAATTATCGAGCATTATGGGAGGGATCATTCTTTAACTCTGATTGTAGCTAACTCCTAGAACCTTTCATATGATCTCTAGTATCATCACAGACCTTAGAGTTTTTTTATAGGTTTTGTAACCCTAGAAATACAAACTCCACCAAGTGACCAGTCTTACCTATATATTAGATAGGTGGTAACTCCTAAAGTCAGGTGAGCAAATCATCTTGGTGATTCAGTCCTCAAATAAAAAATAATATTGCAGCCCTTAAAAATAAAAATAAAAAACAAACAACAACGACATATAGATGTATATAAGAATGAGGGGTACACCCATTTTTTAAGTCAAGCTAGTTAAAATTCGTATTTGAGCCATGTTACGACTGGGTTATACTGCATCAATGTAGACGCATTAGTTACCATTACTAGGCATCTTGGGTTGTATTGGCTATGCTCTTTCACTAGTTCATAGGTATTTCGAGTCCCAACAATTTATTACTCCAACTCATGATTTAGGTGAGTTCAATTTTGTCCATGAAGGAAATGGTTATATAAAGAGAATATGACCTATGATTGATGAATGGAGAGAGACCTATCACGTGCAATAAGCTCAATATCTAAATGATATGACTCTAGCTTATGAGGTTTGGAGAGATAATTAGGTCAATGTTGTTATTTTGCTTCCAAACAAGGATGTGGTTTTTCTAGTGTGAGAGTCGCTATTCGAGGTTGAACTATTCAAGAAAGAATTTGAGTTAGAGTAGGCAGCATTTCAGTTAAAGATTGCTCAGTTAAAGTTCAAAAATGGGTAATTAAAGTATGATAAGTCTATATATGAATGGCAATTAAAAGAGTTCCATAGGAAAAAAAAGATACCAAGCAAGGTATGGAGTAGCTGTATTAGGATGACAAATGACTTAAGCTTGCTTTAAAAAATGATAGGGTCAATAAGTCATTTAAGGAGTAGAAATCAGAGGTGATAAAATGAACAAGAAGGTGGACTATAGAGGAGCAAAGCCAAAAGGACTACCAAAACAAGTTGTCAAGCTCTTCGCTAACCTGTTAGTAAGCTAAAAGAAGATTGATTATACTTGTTAGCTATATTAGCTTTGAATTAATCTTGGTTTTGATATAACTAAAACTTAAGCTCAATTAGCTTGTGTTTAAA
>JAQSVH010221837.1:0-13744 GCA_029448705.1 Adansonia digitata
GCCCAATTGCTGTATGCGGTGGCACCGTTCTGCGGGACGGTCCATCCCAAGTTGTCCCCCACAACATGCACCGTTTGCGCCGCCGCGCATTGCATTAGAGCTACCGCAATGATGATTCCGAAAAAAGTCATGCACATTGAGAACCTTTCCATTCTCTGCCAATGTACTACTTTAATTGAAGAACTATATAATAAAATTATAGATGTGGTGATATATCTCTAGATAGCTATGTCAATGTCTATTTTTGTGATGAGAAATATGTAGCATTTTTAGGCATATATATATATATATTTGTATATATATCAGGTGGGCACCAACGTTGACGAAAAGCATGCATGAAATGCCGGTCATGTTTTTGTACGTGTGTGACAGATCCCCTGAGTAAGCCAAATGTAGAAACTCTCAACTGAAGATTAGTCTGCCAATATTTATTCTCGGCTTCACCTAAACATTGCCTATTATTCAAAGGAACTTGACTTCAACTTCCATCTGTAATTACAAATACGTTTCGCCAATGAATTGGTTTGACTTTTGTACCATAGTATATGGTTATTAGACCTCTTCCAGGATGGGTTACCTGTTTAAATTGAAAGGCTCATTTAATATTTGAAGAAAATTGAAGGAAAAATATTAAATTTAAAAAATAAGTTTGAATAAAAAATAAAACTCATAAGAAATAGTTCAAGCTTCAACTCTAACATTTAAAGGTCAAACCTGATTTAATTTTACCCGTTTTTTGATTATAAATATTTTATTTATATATATTATGCAATTTATATTATATAAAGATTAAATATATAATATATAGTTTAAACATTAAAAAATATATTTAGTTGTTCATATTTAAGAACTTAATTAAAAGCATAAAATTATTAAAAATTAAATAAAAATAGTGTTTAAAAAAAAGATAAAAATATTGGTGAACTTAAATGGACATTAGTTATCTATTTACAAAATTAGATGAATTTAGATAGAATTTTAAACTTCGTGTTGGCTCAAGCTTGGACTAGAATATATAATGTTAATACTTTAGATAGACTCAGTTTAAACGCTGCATAACTCATAAATACCTCTAATGATCATAATATTTAGATTTTTCATTTGTTTTAAATGTTTATGTTGGACCTTTCTTTGGATATTAAAAAATAATAATGTCATATTTAATTTATGTAATTCACAAAAATGTCTAATACAATATCTAGACAAAATATATTTACCGATACTCAAATTTTTATTCCGTTCATCAATGTACTCAACATCTAACACCGTTAAATAGATCTGATAAGGTGTAGACCAATTAAATGTTTCATCTTCAGTTAACTAAATGGACTTAAACGATTGGATGCTGAGATCAAAACTTTGAAATACACTCGTTTCATTTGCTTAACAATTGGCATCCATTCACACACATCTAAAATTCATCTTAAAAAAAAAAGCGAAAAACTAGATATTTTTACCATCCAAATCAACCAGAAATATGGAAATAAATATGGGTCTTGATATGAGTAAATGATGATTGCCCATTCAAGTTGAATATGATTACTCCAATTAATATTTCGAACTAATTTTAAGTATAAAGGAAATAAAATTCGAGCCAAACTTTATGATTCCAATTTTGTAATAGAAATAAACCATAAATATTGATGCATATATATTTTGTTCAACTCATTTTATTCATCATATGATCATATTTTTCTTTCAGTAAAAGAGAAATCTTTTTATTCACCTTATGCTTATAACAAAGCAATAAATCTACTATTACAAAAATTTCAATTGAAATCGCAACTTTATTCAATGATAGCTCACTGGGACAAAAAAAACCATATCGAGGAAGGAACAATTAATTAATTATAAATTATGAACGATAAGAAGAATGGCATCCACTCCCACAATAGATTAGAAAATTAAACCCATAAAAATGACCAGCACGGACAGCAACTAACTGGCAAAAACAGCTGAAGACCAAGAGTTAGGAGTGGCATTGGGACCAGGGACCGATCCTGAGGGCGGCGTTGAGCCAGCTGTGGAGCCGGATGTCGGAGACGGAGTGCAATCGGCGGGTGTGCCTGAAGTAGGAGAAGGAATTGTCGGAGTAGTAGTAGGTGAAGGTGCTGGTAAAGGAGAGCCAGAAATGCCTGAAACAGTGATGGATAATCTTTGGCCGAGTTGACAATGCTGCCCAATTGTGCAAATATAATCGTGTTGGCCACTGGAGTTGAGGGTAAGGTTGGCTGGACCATTGGTGAGCGTGGCTCCGATAGCGTTGTCGTCGCTGGCATTCATCGAAGGAGGCCTTGGGGACTTCTAGCACGTCATACACATTTGTTGTGAAGTTTGAACACTGTATAAAGTGTAATTAAACCGTGAAATCAGAGTGCCCATGGTAATATTATTTTGATTTTGATAATAGATCGATGATTTAACTTAAATACAAAACCACAAGAAACACAGAAGTTAGAAGTTAGTAGATGTGGGATTGTACCATTTTAACACGTTTCTTTGTGTGTAGTGCAATTACCATGTAACAAACACATAGAAAGTATAATGCAAAAGAACACAGAACAAAACAAACTTTAATACCTTGTAAGCATCTAATATGGCTTAATTTACTATCATGTTAAATATTTTACATAAAATTTTACTTGACAATATAACGAACCTAACTTTTGCTTAACAAATATATATATATATATATATATAAAATAAAGAACCTAACTTAAATGTAAAATTATAGACAACTTAAGAATATGGACTTACACTACTTTAATAAGTTCGTGACTCTACATTTTACAAGTAAACTTCTCAAAAATATTTTAATAATTAAGATGATGGGTTATATTTAATTATTAGTAATGATAATGTTCTGGATTATTATTAAAAGTATTGACGGTGAAATTTTTTAACTTTGTAAATAGAGTTCAAATATTGTCACATAGCCTTACTATATAGTTAAAAAAAATAAATAAATAAATAAATAAAATATGTAGTAATTTTTTAAATCGACATGTGGCGTTAAAAAAGCTTTAGTATTAGTTTACTGATAATTATCTTAAAGTTTGATTGGTAAATATAAATTAAATCTACATATTGTTTTAAATTTAAATTAGATGCTAATTAATTATATAATTTACTCAAAATGAGACTTCAGTTAACATTTTTAATGAAAAAAGCTTAAAATGGAGAGAGATAACATGAGAGCTTTGTTGACTACCCAAGATATCTCCAACCATAAGCCTCTTACTAGCCGCCCAATTGCTGCATGTGGCAGCACCGTTCTGCGGAACGGTCCATCGTAAGTTATCTCCCACAACAAAAAAGCGATGTACATGAAGAACCTCGCCAGTCTCTCTCGCAATGTACTATTTAATTAAAGAACTATATATAAAAATTATAAATGTGGTGATGTATCTCTAGATAGCTATGTCAATCTATATTTTTTTGTTGATGAAATATATTATTAGGCATATATATATATATATAGTAGTGAACGTAAACGCCCGACTCGGCAAAGAAGAAAGAGACGGGTGCGCGGTGGGGACAATAGCGTCGACGAAAAAGCATGCATGAATGCCGGTAAACCCAATGTAGAAAGTCAGATTAGTCTACCAATATTTATTCCTCGGGCCACCTAAAACTTGCCTATTATTCAAAGGAGCTTGACTTATGAAATTTATAACTATTTTTTTTCCATAAAATTTAGAGAAATTAAAAATTATTAAATATTAATTATTTTTAAAAAATTTTAGGAATAAAAAATAATTCTTAACAAGCATCCTTTAAAATTGTATCTTTAAAAGGTTTTATGAATAACATTCGTCTTTAATACTATTAGAACAAAATATATCCCTAATACAGTTAAAATCGTGACAGAGAGGACATTTCTTTTTATCATCCCTTTATCTCATTCCTCAAAGTTTCTTATTTTGTATGGTTATTACACTTGTTCAAAAATAACTACTTGTTTAAATTTAAAGGTCATTCGATATTTAAAAAAGTTTAAACAAAAATATTACATACAAAAAGTGAGTTTAGCGACAAAAATCTATTTAAAATAAGCTTTAACTTCAACCTTCAAAGTCCGAGTTAGATCTAACCCTACCTGTTTTCTTATTATATATATTATGCAATTTAAATATTATGTAAGAATTACAAGTCATCGAGTCATGTCCACAATATTATATTTATATAAATTTATATAATATAAAGCAAAGGGGAAAACAATAAAAAAATTCTCATTTATCTAGACATGACTTAATAATTTACTATTTTTTTCTAATTAATTAATCATGACTTTTACACTGTTGAAAAAATCAGATCAGATCAATCAATTGAATCAGTTGAATCAAAAACTAGTGTCTAGTCTAATCTCAAAAATTTTATAGAATCATGATTTCAAAGAATCAAGGAAAAAAACTAGTTAAATCAATAAAAATCTGTTAAAAAAAGGAAAACAAAAAACAAAAAAAGCGGATTTAAATTTATTTTTAGTATTTTTTAAAAAATATTTTTTATGATAAGATTTGAACATTTTACTTATTATAATAAAGATCACACCATTTAGTTAAAATTTATATTTTTGTTAAATATTTGCTATATTTAATACTTATTTAATAAATCATTTAAATTATATTTAAATTTTTTTAAAATTAAATAATCTGATTTTACTAGTTTAATAGGTTGAACTGATTGAATTAGTGAAAATCTTATCGATTTGACTTTTAGTATGTTTTGTTAACATTGGACTTTCACAATTAAGGATAAAAAAATTATGACTAAATTTTTTATACCTCTTATAGAATTCATTTTAGTTGACCCAACAATCCATTTTATTATTTAAAAAAATTAAAATATTAAATTTTTTTTTAATATTTATATATTTTATAATTACTTTTAAATAAAATATTTTTATTAATATAATTTAGTTCAAACTAAATTCAAAATATTTCTGTTTAAATTCGGTTCAATATGTTAGGTGTGTATAAGTCTACTATAAGTCAATAAAACACAAATTTTACTAAACATGCTGCTGTCTTTAGATGTATTATTGATCAAATTTAAAGTTTGAAATTTTGGTATTTTTAATCTCTTTTATCTATATCATTATGAAAAAATATTCAATTAAATGCAAAATTTTTCATATGAACTTGGAGGATTCCATAGGTTTGAAGCTTTCTTGGGAAGCTCTCATTTTCCTATAGCAAAGACTTGATAATGCCGACCAAAACAAGTGTTCCTCATAAATGCTGAGGAACATTCATGGCTCCAACTGAAATATTGTTCGTCGATTCAACATACAATTGTAGGTCCAGCGTACACGGCAACTCCTTGTCACCAAAGAAAAAGGTTTTATATATATATATATATATATGTATGTATGTATGTATATTTGAAAGAGTTTGTAGTCCACAATTTGATATTTCATTTTTTCTTTTCTTAATTCTCTGCATACGTCTCAAAGAGGCCGAGTTAGGAATACGATCTCAAAGAAAAAGTAATTTATTTGTATTGACAGTTACGATGAGCATGTATTGATTTTAAAGTGAAATGATATCAATAGTATATTATTTTAATTTTTGTATCGGAATGTACTAGTCATATTATCTTGTACCAGTCAATATTGATATGTATTACTCTATATCGATTGGTACAAGATTTTGATTTTTTAACTAATATATGATTTTTTTATGTCTTAGATAAATTTTATTTTTTATTATATTTAAAAATAAAATATATTGATAATTAGGTCATTTAATCTAATTAATAATAATTTACTGTATTTTTAAATATTTTTATACTTATTTATTTGATGTTCAAAACTTTTTTTGTTTTTAATATTTATAATTTCAAATTTTATATTTGCATATAAATATATATTACTATAAATAATGGAGGTATATTTACATGTTTATATAATATATTGTATTAAAGAATTTAAAACAGGCTATATATATAAAAAATATTTGAAAAATATCAATAAACTCAAAATAATATATCAAAACACATCGATATCAATACATATCAATACCAAAATAAAAATAATACATTCATTAGTACAGTATTGACTACCTTGGCTCAAACATAAAGATAAAGAAAGCTAAAACTTTTTTTAAAATTAATATATTGATCTTAACAAATAATTGAAAGATGAATATATAATATATTTATTTGATGGTCATTAAAAGATAAATAATAATGTATTAAAAAAATTTTAAACTTTTGTGACGGTCAAGACTAATAATTTTATTATCTATAAACTCTAATGCATAAAATTACGTTAACAAAAATATAAAAAAAAACTAAATAAATAAATATTTTATTTTGGAAGATTCAATTTAATTATATTTAATATATATAAGCATATGTATATATATACCAATGAAATTTTCAAAATTTTTAAAAATCAATTTAATTATATTTGATATATAAATATATATAAATATATAAAGAAAGAGGAGTTTTATGGTCCACAGCCTCCCCTCTGCCCTCCCCATGTCAAGTCTTTGAAGTACATGTTCCTTAAAATTTAGTTAATTTTCTCTTATTGGATTCTTGCCTGGGCCTAACAGCTTTTTCAAATTCTTCTCTTCCTTCCGGATGACGGCTAACCTGTAAGTGTTTTGAACTTTCATTAATTAATGGGTTAATTGTTGAAAAGATTAGAGTAAAACAACAAGAAAAGAAAATAATATCGTTAAAGCAAGATGGTTTTGAGATATATAGAATACTTTTTTTAAAAGTTTATACTATGTTTTCAATGCATGTCAAAGTCCTTAACCCCCAATCATAATAATGAAAATAATTAAATAATCCTTCCTATAGATAATAAATAAATACATACTGTAATGAAGATTAATTATCTACCAATATTATAAACTACTGACATTAATAAGTAATTTGCTTCCTAAATTACTTGATATATTTTGGTGGCTGAGTTGATTAAGTTGTTGGGAATGTTGTACAAAGGCTGATGAAATTTCAGAGAACAGGGAAGTATCAGAAAAGGCATTGGAGTTATATTTTCCGCACATGCTCAAATATTTAGTAATTAGATTTCAAAAATTAGTCGGTGGAAAGTGAAGTTGACAAAGTCTTCAATAATTTCAATATTTGCTTATCTTATATCAAACTTTACTATGACTATTTTTACCTATTTGTAAACTGTACTAGGACCTTAAATATCAATAGATGCACGCCATGTCCTTTATTATTAGAGCTTGTAGGGATAACTTGAAGCTTGGGAGATCGCAAGGTGTTTAGTGCATGATCTTCACGTTTGGTTGGTTATGAGCAACTCTTTTACAATTAACCAATTAGAGCCCAGCGGGCGCCTAAATAAAAGTATTTGAACTTTGTATTTCGTCCAACAATTAACCTATTAGATTCCATTAAAAGAAATATTACATTACCTGATTAACTAATAATAGGTAACGTAGCATACCAATTCTTTACTTTTAGAACTTCTAATATAAAATTTTTAACCTTTCCTTTTTTGAATTTTGAGATCCTCTGTTCTCCACCTTAACATCATCGGTTGCAGAAATCATTGGCATAACACCTATAATTATTTCTTCAACTGATCTATCAAGGATGTGGGTACCCTACTTCCTTATAGGGACTGATTTTGGAAAGAAATTGCAATTACTACCATCAAAGATGGAATATGCTCATAGGATCCAGGGGGTTATCAGCATCATAATTCATATCCACCTTTTTCCATTCTTCATGGTAATCATACTAAAATCTGAAAACCAAACAATATCAAAGCATACACAAATGCAACTGCAGTTAATCTGCGCCACATAAAATGTCCAATTTGAAACATAAGCAACCGCCCATGAGTTATATGAGTTCGAGGTGCCTACAATCTAAGTTCTGCATAAAGTAACAAAAGCTGCGATGCTTGAAACCTACTTCTTACAGGGATTCAGATTGATTCCTTTCCCTACTTACAATCAAATCTAGCATCAACTGCATGAATGTTACAGTCATCCATGGAATCATAGAGGTTGTACAGGCAAAATACAACAAAATGACAGTTCCACAGGATAGCTAGGATGTTCGATGGTACATTTAGCAGCTTACAGGCGTGGGTTCCGGAGGTTGTTGAGCATCAGTTTGCTCAGTTGGTTTAACCTTACCATTTTCAATCACCTCTGGATCTACCGCCTTGCCTTTCTCTTCCACCTGAACATTACACTTGCCAGCAATTTCCTCGACAACCTGTTTTTCCTTCGCCTCTCCCTTAGATACAGGGATTGATCGATTTGGATTCTCTTTCTCTACTTCCCCATTAGCTTCCAATGCCACAGTTTCTGGCTTTTCAGATTGTTTCAGACATGTGCCATTCTCTTTCTCCACCTGAGTTGGTGACACCTTTGCGATTGGGGCTTCCCACTTTTCATTGTCAGTTTGAGTTCCACCGGTGCAACTAGATTCTGCAGGTTTCTCTTGAACGTCCCTTGGAGTTGAGGTTTCTTCAGCACCAGCTGCCTCTTCTTTTTCGTCATCCACCATGGTTTCTGGTATTTTAACATCTTTATCAGTTTCTTTATTAGCTTCCTCCATCTTGACATCAGTGTGACCAGTCTGGTCAGCTGCTTCTGTTTTACCTCCACTGTGAGCCTGATTTTCAGTGGAAGTATCGTTTTCTTTTACACCTTCTGTGGTTTCCTTCTCAGTGATTTGCGAAGCTTCTTTTTCACTTTCTTTCTCATCCTTGGATTTTTCAGGAACAACCTCTGTTTCCTTGTTTTCCTTCATTGCACTCAATGATTTTCGGCCACGCTTCTTCGGGGGTTCCTTTTCTGGTGTTGGAGCAGCCTTGGCCTTTTCACTGATCCTCACTGATCTTCTGGGGGTCTCACCAGTGCCCCAATCAAACTCTGTTATCAGAGGATTACCAGGGTGTGATTTTAGATACTGCTCCAACTGTTTCCTGTTATTAATCTCCTCCCCTGTCGGTGCAATGAATATGATCTCACTCTTCCTTGGTGAACCAACTTTCTTGGGGAAAAACTGTAACAATGAACAGAAAAGATATGTTATACAAGTAGCACTACAGCCATCAAATCAAATATGATAACAAGCACAATAAATGAACACTGAAATAAGCAAAATCAAAATGTGTCATAAGCCATCTGAGTGTTCCGAATCATAAGGAGCAAGTGGAAGACACAAATTTAGTACTTATGGCTATTGCCTATATATGTGTCATCAAAGCCTAATTAGCTAAAAGCAATGGTTTCAAAAGAGGTGTGCAGAGACATGTCCTCCCAAATCTTCTATCAGATTGCATTACAAAATTATTTGCCCCCATTTTAAATCACATCATATGATCAAATCAATTAGTAATAGCTCTTGTTACTTTTCTAAATTTTCCCAGGGTCATTCCAAGCTAGTTGTGCTTTATTCTTTCCTAAAATTCTCAAAACTTCTTAGTAAGTAATTGCTGCCTCCATCAGTATGCACGATCCTTCTTGTAATGGCAGAATCTGCTCCAATAAAACTGCTAAAGCGTCTGTTCATCTCTTCTGCAATCAGCCAACATAACCCATGATAGAATAAGTTTGATTAAGTCCTTCAAATTGGCAATTATAAACAATACCGAACCAAATAGGACAAAGAGACGGATCATTGTGCATCTTATTAGCCGCCCACCTAAAATGATCACCAGCTGCATCAGTAAGCAAGGTCTCTCTAGCTCTCTGCCCTTCATTATTCTAATTTTGCCTCTTCCTTTTTCTCTACTTGTTTCAAGAACATCCAAACTCCAATCACAAGAACCATTAAATGAACAACATATACATAGATAAACTCTCCTAGAGTACATATGAAAAACATTTTTGCACACGCGACCGTTGAAAGAAAAACAACTTCTCCGGCCAGCTGATAGAAGTAAACAGTAAGCGCTCAGTGACAACACACACACACACACACACACAAAAAAAGAAAAAAAGGTTAATGCAAAAACCACATCAATGTACGCAAGCTTTTGTAGATATTATTAGCAACTAAGTATCAAAAAAAAAAAAATCATATTGTGAAGGATAATTTCTCCAAAACCTTGTTGAAAACATCTACCTGTTTTAAAATCGATGTTGAATATATCTCTTAATTTTTGCAGGAGGGACATGCCAAATGGTTCAATGGACATTTGCAAAGGTAAAAAGGTAAAGCACAAGATACAAACATCACAATGATCATGAAGCAATTCAAAGCAGATGAAGTAGAGGACCATTAAATACAAAAATAACAGAAAAGTGTAAGTTGTTCAGTGTGTAAACAAAAACACACACTCGGTAAGAAGCTGTCAAAATATTACACCGAATAAAATTCCTTACCCTAGCCAAAAGTAGAGAGCAGTCAATTGTAGTACAATTTAATATAATTCAACTGCATTCAATCTACATAAAAGCATCTGAAATTTTGGGAAAATCAGATTTAACTGGTTGGATATTAACGAACTACATTGTAGCTAACGGCTTTGATCATGCATTCTGTGCACAGAGATGTGATTGAGCATTCTTGTTACTGAATCGTAACGGAATCAATATTGATTGGATATCAACAAAATTACAACTAAAAATGGGTTCTAAAATAGCAGGGTAAAAATTGTAGCTAAAGAGCCCTTTTCTTGATTACACCATAAATTTATATCAAAAGTAAAATTTGAAGCTGAAAGATCTTAAAGATCAAAACTTAAGTTTTGAAACAACAAACAAAAAGCTCAGAATCAAACAAAGCTGACAAAGGTCAGAATGATGATCATATAGAGGATCTCCATACTTCATTGCACTCCAAGAATTCCTTCCTAAAACGTTGATTTTACCTCATTTGGCTACATTATCAACTGTTTCAATAATTTATAGAGAACTCATAAGCGAGATGGAATATGAAATGCATCACCACTAGACATAATTATTTCCATTTAAAACCATGATGAACAGTAAAAATCTTTAAAAGTTAAAATCAGCCATTACTGCAAGTAAAGGTCATAGCAGGGACAGTTAGGTGGTTCCACTTTGGTAAATTCAACTACATGATAGCTCTCAAGAGAGATGACATATACTATAAAGAAACTCATGAATTAGCTAATGGAACTCCCTAACTAATTCTTCATTAATTAATGAACTTTCGTTTTCATGGGACCATTAATACTTGAAATGAAAATGAGGTAATAGACAACACAACCAAATACTTGAAATCCCAGTTACAACCACAATCCACATTGTACAGACACGATTAAAAGTGCAATTCTTAAATATAGCTCTTTCAGCGTTTAAATTCAAGACCTCTAACCCATGAACCAGAATATTCATCACATTATCGATGAGAGAACTTATAGTTATCTCTGGCATTCGACTGCAATAGAAGAACTTTGTGCACGCTTTCCACTGGAAAGGAATGGGAGAACAAGTTTCGATAGATTGACAATTCAATCATCAAAAGCGAACACCTAACCCTCGGAAACACTATGAAAACCTTTTTCTTGCTTATGAAGACATCTAATCGCCACCTAATAATAATATATCTTGACTCAGTGAATAGATTTCGCATAAGAAACACAATGTAACCAAATAACCACTGCCATACCTAACTGAAACGAGATTCCTGTACCATAAACCGTAAAGACAGGTGCTGAAGAATCGAAATAGCAAAATTTTAAAATATTTTTTTTCTTTAGGGATGAGGTACAACAGACAACATCCCACTTTCACTGAGAAGAAACAGAATAACCACGTCTGCATTGACGGTTCAAATCCCCACCCCCCCATTTAAATATTTATAAATCATAGTCCACAACTCATGAGAATCTCTTTCTTTCCCCCTAAAATTTTGCTCTTAGTACTTGTAAAAGTCTATCTCACAACATCATCAAATTGTTTCAACTTTAGTGCTTTCTCGACTTCGCATAACTACTTTGCTAGTGTTTTCTCAACAACTACTTAAAAAGGCAGTGTATAAAGTACCAGAAATGAGAATGCAGCAGAGTTCAGCTGGGAAAACCATCAAAATTGCCGCTGAAACTTTCATGAAGTTCATAATACACTGCAAATAGAACTCCCCCCTTTCTCTAAAGGAAAAAAATACTGTGGGAAAAACATGCCAAAAAAATTTTCCTTTCCCTGGTCGTGTTTGGGAAAACTTACCACGGAACCTAAGACATGGTTGAAAAGATTATAACTTCCAAAAAAAAAAAAAAAACCTAACTTAAACTATTAGCACCAACACAAATGTAAACCTTCAAATGTAACCCTACTCATAAATTTCCACCAAAAACCAACAAAATTACAGTACAATACCTATAAAAACACAACAATCAGTACATTCCCAAATAACACCGAAAATAGCCTAAATTTTCTAAAAAAGGGAAAAGATATAAATATACTAAAGCAAGAAACAAAATCCAAAGAAACCAAAGTAACAAAAATTAAAACTTTAAAAGAAAAAAAAAGTACCCTTTTCTTCCAAGAAGCAGGTGCTGGAAGCTCAACAGAAATAACTTCCTCCTTACCCTCCATTTTCTTGAACCTGCAAAAAAATACAAAAGACAAAAACCCAACAGCCAACAACACTACTCTTTCTAAAATCTCTCTTTCCTTAAAAAAGGTTTTGCCCTTTTTTTTTAATATATATATTATGTATGTCCCCTCTCCCTATCTGTCTGAAATTTTATTTGTTTTGAGTGTGTGGTAAGAAAGAGAGTTATAAGAACCGTTGATAGTTCGAGACTATGGTAGTTTCTTCTTTTGAGACTGAAACGGACCATAATTTATTAGAAAGTGTGAAACTAAAAAAAATAATTTAAAAAAATAATATTATAAAAATTATTAATAAAAAAATTTATAATTATTTTTTTACGTCTGGTTTTATTATTTTATTCTTTATTTGCTCTTTTCTCTATGTTGCTCTTAATAGAAGGTCGGTTTCCTCCCCATATATAAAATTATATATATTAAAAATAATTTTTATAAATAATAAAATATTAAAAATATTTTATATTAAATCTTGAGTTAATATTTAAAAATAATAAAAATTAAAAATACATTTTATATTAAATTTTAAATTATTATTTAAAGATAAAAATAAAAATATATTTTATATGAAATATTGAATTATTATTTAAAAACTAATAAAAATAAAAAAATAATTTATATCAAATCTTGAATTACTATTTAAAAAATAATAAAATTAAAAATATTTTATATTAAATCTCGAACTGATATATATTATATATAATAGTATATAAGGTATTATATATTATATAATATAATATATGGGGTCGATTCCTTACCCCCAACATATTATATATAATAAATATAATTATATATATTATATGTGAATTATATATATTAAAAATATTACTTAAAAATAATAAAAGATTAAAAATTTCTTATATTAAATATCAAATTATTATTTAAAAATAATAAAAATAAAAAATATATAACTATAATTGAATGTATAAGCAGTCATAATTGAATGTAAATATGCTTATAACTAATGTACATGTGTATATAATTGAATGTACAGATAACTGAAACTGATATATTTAATTCATATATATATATATACGATATATGGAGGGTCTCGATTCCTAGGGAACCAACCCCAAATATATATTATATATAAATTATATATATTAAAAATAATATTTAAAATAATAAAAAATTAAAAAATTTTATATTAAATGTGGAATTACTATTTTAAGAATAATAAAAATAAAAAATATAACTATAATTGAATG